>CAUYPK010129195.1:0-118390 GCA_963574355.1 Loris lydekkerianus | reverse complement strand
ATTAGTGATATTGGTCTATAATTTTCTTTTCTTGTTGGGTCTTTCCCTGGTTTGGGGATCAAGGTGATGTTTGCTTCATAGAATGTGTTGGGTAATATTCCTTCTTTTTCTATATTTTGGAAGAGGTTTAGTAGTATAGGTCCTAGTTCTTTAAATGTTTGGTAGAATTCTGACGTAAAGCCATCTGGTCCTGGGCTTTTCTTTTTAGGGAGATTTTGTATAGTGGATGCTATTTCAGAACTTGATATAGGGCTGTTCAACATTTCCACTTCATTCTGGCTAAGTCTTGGTAGGAGGCGTGCTTCCAGGTATTGATCAATTCTTTCAGATTTTCATATTTGTGAGAGTAGAGTTTCCTATAGTATTCATTAAGGATTTTTTGAACTTCTGAGGGGTCTGTTGTTATTTCATCATTACCATTTCTGATTGATGAAATTAGAGATTTGACTCTTTTTTTCCTGGTTAGGTTAGCCAAGGGTTTATCTATTTTATTGATCTTTTCAAAAAACAGTACTTTACCAGAGTGAGACTCTGCTGAAAGGAAGGAAGGGACGGAGGGAGGAAGGGAGGAAATAAGTAAATTGTACCTGGAAACTAGAAGTTAAATCAAGGTTTCTTTGCTTCATTTTTTCAACCCATAAAGTAATTGTGCTGGGTTTTATGAGGCTGGAGACCTAAGAAGTTAGGCAAGTTCCACCTTTGAACTTCCCCAAACCTGACATCTCTCACTCAGGCATGGCAGAGTGCCATCAGGAGATTCCAGAAGCTGGTCTGGAATCTTTCTCAGTGTGATCCCTTGATGAACACTTGCTGAAAATGTAACCTCTGTGTTTCTCCCACTCAATGGTAGCTGCAGCTTGATGAAGGCAAAAAGGTTCATGTTCACCATCCCCCAACCAAAGTATCTTCAGGGCCACCTTAGCATGTCACTGCACCACAGGGTGGCAGTCACTTGGCTCTCTGGGCATGCAGGCCCTGAGTGGCCAAAACTTCTGCAATTTCAAGAATAGCCAAAAGTCAGTCTGGGCGCGGTGGCTCATACCTGTAATCCCAGCACACTGGGAGGTTGAGGTGGGTGGATTACTTGAGCTCAGGAGTTCAAGACCAGTCTGAGCAAGAGCAAAACCCTCATCTCTAAAAATAGCCAGACATTGTGGCAGGCACCTGTAGTTCCAGCTACCCAGGGGGCTGAGGCAAGAGGATCGCTTGAGAACAGGAGTTTGAGGTTGCTTTGAGTTCCACTGCCACAGCACTCTACCGAGGGCAACTGGGTAAGACTCTGTCTCAAAAAAAAAAAAAAAAAAAATAGCTCCAAATCTGGATTTTCATGTGAATGCTTCTGAATTTTTAAGGAGATAACTAATTTTTTTTTTAATTTAAATTAAAAATCAATCACAATAATAAAACCAAAAAACTTGACAGCATGTGGCTAGACATTATCTGGACCCAACCACATGGACTTAGGTCACAGCCATGGCCCAACAGCTCTGAGGCTCCCAGTATGAAAATTCTGCTGTCACACAGTAATCAATGCCGTAACTCATGCCCTGGGTGATAGCCACGTCTACCTTCAGAATACTACTTCCCCTGTTTGAGAGAGGCAAATCACCCTGGCCTTCTCCCCAGCTGAGTATATGTCCCTGGGGCTTTCCCTGTGAACCCATCCCAGGGACAGGACTGACGTGAAGACAATTCCACTGTAATTACTGCAGTTCCCGGTGCACCTGTCACACCCCAGGCATGCTGGGCCTTCCTCCCATGGGGCCACCTACTTAGGGGAGGAAGCCTGGGCAGAAAGAAGAACCTGTGCTCTTCCTGTCTTTGCTGCTTTGCTTTCCTCTCCTGGTTTTTCTCTATAGGCCACACTGTTTTTACATGTCTTTTCCTTTACCCATCACCTGCTGCAGATCACTAACGGCAGGTTAGCACTCTGATTTGTAAGACTCAGCATCTGGGGTGGCATGGGTCGCATGTGCCAGCTTAGTAACCTGGCCAAGAGAGGAAGGAGCTGGGCCTGCTGTGACCCACGCTTTGTCACCACATCTCCATGGCTGCAGATCATAAGCTTCTGCCAAGTAGGTGCGGAGGTGGCTTGACGGAAGTTTCGAAGGGTCTTCCCTCCTCCAGGCCCTGCATGCCACGTGGTCCCTGACTACACAACCAAAACCTCAGGTGGAGTGCTCTGCTTTCTCACCATCTCTCCCCATCACTCACACAGCCATGGCCTGGTCCCACCCACCATGGCCAGGCTTCTTACCTCATGTAACATACTAAAGATGCACACTTTTTTGCTAGTATCACAACTCGCTTTATATTTATTTATTTATTTTAGAGGCAGAGTCTCACTTTATTATCCTCAGTAGCGTGCGGTGGCATCACAGCTCACAGCAACCTCCAATTCCTGGGCTTAGGCGATTCTCTTGCCTCAGCCTCCCAAGTAGCTGGGACTATAGGTTAACCACCACAACACCTGGCTATTTTTTGTTGTTGTTGCAGTTTGGCTGGGGCTGGGTTGCCACCCTCGGTATATGGGGACGGCGCCCTACCCACTGAGCCACAGGTGCCACCCAACACAACTCACTTTATTTTAGTTTTTAGCCTTCTTGATGTTATGCTTACAAATCTTGCCTGGGGGCACTCTTTCCATTCATTTATTCAGCCAATACTTACTGAACATCTAGTATTTGCCAAGCACTTAGGCAGGACTGGGAATAAAACAGTGAAAAATTAGACAAGAAGTTCTTGATCCAGCAGAGGGTCTGTTCTACTGGTGGAGACAAAAATGAGTAACGCATGCTCTGAGGATGCTAAAACAGGACAGAAAGGATGCTGGGAACCCAGTAGGCAACTGCTTAAGTAGGATGATCCCAGAAGGAACCTATAGAGAGAAGACATTTCAGCTGAAACCTCAATAAAGATAAGAAGCCAGCTATGCACAAATCCAGAGAAAGAGCAGTTCCAGCACAGGGGACAAAAAAACCCCAAACAAACAAACAAACAAACAAAAAAAACAAACACAAAGGCCCTGTGGCAGGAAGGAGCTTAGCATGTGAGGGGAACCAAAAAAAGGTCAGATGGCTGAACTTGAGTGAAATCAAGGCTGAGACCAGGTCAGAGGAAGGCAGAGGCCAGATCCCCCTGATCTTGTAGGTCAAGGTGAGAGCTGGCTCTCCTCCTCAGTGCATCAGAGGGTTCTGAGTAGGGGAGTGCTGAGGCCCACAGTGATTTGGTCTGAGGTCAACATCCTTCTCAATCTTGACCCACTTGTGGGTCTCTGTGGTGCCACAGCCTTCTTGAAGGTGCCCCACTTCCTTCCTCACAGTAACATTTGCACAATCCAAATTGCATTGTCACCCAGGAGACCAGGCAGGGGTTTACCCCTAGTTCAGTTACCATGAACCTGTTGTCCTCTATGGACTGCCACCCCCCACCCAGGTCTCAGTCTCTGCATCTGTGAAGTGGGTGCTTGCAACCAAAGGATGATGGGTCTTTTCAGTTCCATCAGTATAGCCTTGGACTTGGACTGGAATAGAATGCAGGGAAAGTGGACAAAAAATGAAACTGAAAGAAAATATTCCTCTGGGCTCTAGGGAGGCAGGCAGAGGAGTGGGGGATGGGGATAACAAACGGAAGAGGAGGGAAGATTTTAGAAAGCTGGGCGGGCAGGAGCCTGTGACCCCAGGCTTTCATTTCTCCTAAACTTAACCAGCTGCCCCATGTGACGCAGGCCACAGGGGACAGTGAAAGGGGAAGCTAGGGAAGCCTAGAGTTTCTCAAGAAGCCAGAGAGGGTCGGAGGCTGAGCCAGGAGGGCGGGGTTGTGAGGCAGTGGGGACAGGGAGGAGGCCGAGGACACAGCAGGACCAGCAACGGGCGGGGTGGGCTGGCGGGGCAGAGGGCGCCCCCACCACAGTGCGGGCCAGGTGTCATTAGGAGAGGGGACAACAATTAAGAAAGGGAGGGGAAGATAAGTGGGGGAGGGGCAGCAGTGTGTAAGACAGGAGGGAGAGAGGAGGTCAGGGTGGAGGGAGGAAAGGGGAGAGTTAAGAGAGAAACGCAGGTGGGCAGGGTGGAAGGAGGGGAGAGGAGAGTGGAGAATTAGGAGGAGGTGGAGTCCAAGCAGTGAGCAGAGGGACCCAGGGTTAGTGGAAGGAAGGGACAGGGGACAGGGGAGAAGTGGGTCCAGGGAAGAGAAGGGTGAGCCGAGAAAGGCGTGAGAAAGGAGGCAAGCCAGTCGTCGGGAGGGGCAGGGACCGGGACCGCGGAGGGTTGGGAAGGTGGGTTAGAGAAGAGCCTCGGGGACGCAGGATGCCGGAGCTGCGCTCCCCGGAGGGGCCTCGCGTGCCGGAGGAGCGCCGGCCGCTGCTGTCGCGCGGCGCGCGGGGCCCTCGACGGTGGCGGCGGGCGGCGGGCGCCGCGGTGCTGCTGGTGCAGATGCTGGAGCGCGCGGCCTTCTTCGGCGTCGCGGCCAACCTCGTGCTCTACCTCAACAGCGTCAACTTCAACTGGGCGGGCGAGCAGGCGTCCCGCGCCGCGCTGGTCTTCCTGGGCGCCTCCTACCTGCTGGCCCCCGTGGGCGGCTGGCTGGCCGACGTGTACCTGGGTCGCTACCGCGCTGTGGCGCTCAGCCTGCTGCTCTACCTGGTCGCCTCGGGGCTGCTGCCCGCCACCGCCTTCCCCGATGGCCGCCGCTCTTTCTGCGGCGAGATTCCGGTGTCGCCGCTGGGGCCCGCCTGTCCCTCTCCCGGCTGCCGGCGCGCCTCGCCCAGCCCCTACTGCGCGCCCACTCTCTACACGGGGCTGCTGCTGCTCGCCCTCGCCGCCAGCTCTGTCCGCAGCAACCTCACCTCTTTCGGTGCCGACCAGGTGAGTGGCACGAGGTCTGCCCCGGGAGGCCCCGGGGAAGTGAAGGGAGAGCAGTGGACCTGGGACCAGGAGGCGGGAGGCACTGGCCCCCTGGGTGACCTCAGATAAACCACTTCCCCTCTGTCTGCCCAGTTTCCGTGTTTGAAAGAAGAGGGGTGCAAGCCCTGACAAAACCAATGGCAAAAGCAATGGAAATAACCAAGTTGGGCCTATATGCCTGCCCTAAACATTTCCACTGCTCTAACTCATTTAATCCAATTCACTGCCCATGACATAGGCAGTAGGAAGCCTATTTTAGAGGATACTGAGGTTTCGAGGCATTCATCGACTTGTCCAAGGTGACATGGAGGGCCCACCACTAGCCCCATCTCTCTGTGTTACAGCCTCTTCCTACCAGCAGTGCCAGAGGTCGCCCTGCAGACTTATTCCAATCCCTCACTGATTGGGGGCACTTGGGCAACTATCTCAACCTCTAAGCCTTTCTCCATTCTCCCATGGGACTGCATTTTGATAGCTCTACTCAGCAGGATATTAGACAATAATTTAGACTAATATGTAATATGACTAAAACAACCACAAATGGTGTTAATGAGCAGAAGCAGGATGTAGAATTGTACACAGACAGGAGCACAGCCGTGTGCTAAGTATCAACCGAAGATGGGGACCTGAAGGACTGTAATGGGAGTGTGATCAGGCCACCGGGCTTAATTGAACTTCTTCCCTCACTGACTCTGTTTTTCAAATATCCTTCAATTGCATGTATCACACTCATAAAGGGACATTTTCTAAAAAGATCGTTTCATCCAGCAGCATCCACAGTCCAGCACTCAGCATAGTTTTTAGTGTCCTTGTCAAGGAGTCACCCATCCAGCCTGTTTAGATTCCTTTGGTAATGGGGACTCTGCCTCCAGGGCAGCTCTGGCCATTTCTCACACACTGTTGACCTTCCTCATGTTTGCCGTTAGCAATCTCCCGTCTTCTCTTCATTTTACTCTTTCATTGACATCCCTGTAGTGTCCTCCCCCCCACCCCCTTCCCTAACCTTTGCACTTGACCCCACTGGCCTCAGCCTTCCAGTGCCCACTGCAGCAGAACTGATCTCCTGGAGCCTCCCAGGGCATCAACAGTGACAGCACCTCCGGTGCGTTCTCCCATTTAAGGAGCTTTGGCAGAGCAGGGCTGGGCTGGAAGCCTGCCTTAGAGAGTAGGGACAATGCATAACCCTGAAATGGCTTGAGGCAGGGATGGCCATCACTGGATTTGAGTTCTTTGGCTCTGGTTGCAGTGCAGAGAATGGATGGGCTAACAAGCACAGGTACCCCAGAGCAGTGCAGGAGGCTGCTGCAGAATCCAGGGGACAGTCAGACGGGGCCGGAGGGAATGGCACCACCTGCCAGATAGCTCTAGGCAAGAGCTGTGTGTTAACACACTTGCTGATTTCAGGAAGGGCCATCCATCATTCTTGATAAAGTGTCTGCTCATTCTGGAAGAACTCATTTATATCCTGAACGGGCTGCCTGGTCTTCCCAGTTAAAAGTTACAATTGTCATATTCATTTACTTCCAATTAACAAATGGAAGTGACTACTCATAATGGGACTTATTCAATTTCTGCTTGAAAGTCTAGAGAAGGGCTCACAGTGAGCTGGCATGCCCTTCCCTCCCTACAGAAAGTAAAGCTTGACACAGTCTTTGGATGCTGAGATTTGGGGTGTTATTGAAAGGGTGACAGGTTTAACAAGAATCTTTTCATTGCTCAACTGAAATGACCCTTAGTCTTCACTGCTTTTTAAAAATGCAGATAGATGCCCAAGCCCTGCCCACCCCCCGGACCTGCTGAGTCAGAATCTAGGACCAGGGTCCAGGAGAAGTGGAGCAAGCCAGCAAGAGGCCCTGGGGCCTGACTGTTACAGATTGATCCATATCCTGGGTAAAGATTTTCAGCCTGTCTGCCCTTGCTGGGGGGCCTGAAAAAATTTTTTTTCATTTATCAGAGGGAGGCAAGTCGAGGGGGAAGGGATGGGTCAGGATAGAATACTGTGTTTGCATCTCCCAACTGCAGAAGACATCGTTAACTAGACCTCTAATTGTTTTTTTAATAATATGTATACATACATCATATTTCATATTGTGGAACAGAGCTGAGATCTCTGTTGGCTTTATTCTAATTACAAAAATAATGCATAGGTGCCTGTGGTTCAGTGGGTAGGGCACTGGCCCCATATACCAGTGGTGGGTTCAAAGGGTGGTGGGTTCAAACCCGGCCCCGGCCGAACTGCAACAAAAAAATAGCCGGGCCTTGTGGCAGGCGCCTGTAGTCCCAGCTACTTGGGAGGCTGAGGCAAGAGAATCGCCTAAGCCCAGGAGTTGGAGGCTGCTGTGAGCTGTGTGATGCCACGGCACTCTACTGAGAGTGATAAAGTGAAACTCTTGTCTCTATTAAAAAAAAAAAAAAAAAAAGAAGTAATGCATAGAATAGGTTGCAGTCAAAGACAAAGGGATAAATCAACCATAAATGAACTAAGTGGCATGAGAGACATCTATTGCTTGCACTCCTCAGTGAAAATAAAAAAGCAATGTATGTACTGGGTTTGAAAAAGCAAGTATACCAACATATCCTGGCCATTAACAAGTGACTCCCAAGGGAAGGGCTTATTCCTTCATTTAGCAAACATTTAGTGAGCATCTATTTAGTGATCAGAGACTAGGAAAATGTGAGAATGCCTACTCACTGACTCACCAAGTGCCTCTCTCTCTGTGGGAGGGAGGGGTGTGGCTACAGAGAGCACCCCTCAGCCTCCTTGGCCCTCACTGTCACCCCTTCCTGGCCGGCAGGTGATGGATCTCGGCCGCAGTGCCACCCGTCGCTTCTTCAACTGGTTTTATTGGTGCATCAACTTGGGTGCTGTGCTGTCCCTGCTGGTGGTGGCTTTTATCCAGCAGAACATCAGCTTCCTGCTGGGCTACAGCATCCCTGTGGGCTGTGTAGGCCTGGCATTCTTCATCTTCCTCTTTGCCACCCCCATCTTCATCACCAAGCCCCCTGGGGGCAGTCAAGTGTCCTCTATGCTTAAGCTCGCTCTCCAAAACTGCTGCCCCCGGCTATGGCAACGGCACGCTTCCAGGTGAGGAGGGGGGTCCGGGTGAAGGGAGCCTCCAGTAGTGCAGAAGCACACCCTGGGGAGGCAGGGTCCACACTGCAGTGCGACTGAGGCTGGTCTCCCCAGCCTGGCTCCAGGAGATCAGTTCTGCTGCAGTGGGCACTGGAAGGTTGAGGCCAGTGGGGTCAAGAGCAAAGGTTAGGGGAGGGGGGAGGATAATATTGAGGATGAAAGTGGAGGTCAAGATGGTGCTGGTGCTGGTGCTGGTGCTATTATTGGTGACCCCTAAAGTATAGAAAGTGTGAGGATTGGGCGGCACCTGTGGCTCAAGAAATAGGGTGCCGGCCCCATATACTGGGGGTGGCAAGTTCAAATCCAGCCCAGGCCAAAACTGCAAAAAAAAAGAAAGTGTGAGGATTGTCATGGTCTTGATAGTGATAATAGTGATAAGGATGAGGAGGAGGATGCTGGTCCCTACAGTGAAGACAAACACTGGCAATGAGGATGACAATGACAGTAGAGGTGCTGATGATGGGGATGATGGTACCAGTGAAGGTTGTTGGGAATGGATATCATTCTACACTGCCTTGTTATTAAGTACAACAGTCTTGGGAAATTAGCCAAACTTGCTTCCTTCCCCATTTGCTGACATCCAAAGTGTGTGTGTGTGTGTGGGGGGGGGGGGGTTCTAAATGGCCTTCCATGAGCACAGAGGCTTCCTTCTGCCCTCTGCTTCCTAAGCTAATTGACTACTTATGCTATGCATATCTGTCTCCACATCTTGGAGCCAGTTACAGCTCCTGTCAATAGGCTGTAGATGAAAAAGTTGAAGACTATGCTTCTCTCAATCTGGTTTGTCATCATGTGCCAAGAAGTCTGGTTGTTTGGTTCTATTGCTGCTTGACAAACTATGCCAGAGCTTAGTGGGTTAATCAACAATCTTTTTATACCCTTTTCCAATTCTGAGGGTGACTGGGCTCAGTGGGGCAGTTCTTCTGATCCTCATGATGTCACCAGGGCTGCGGTTATTTGATAGCTGAAAGGACTAGAACACCCACAGTGTTCACTAATGTGGCAGGCAGTCAATGTGGGCTGTCAACTGGGGGCTCAGCTGGGACTGCCAAATAGAACACCTTGCTTTCCCTTCAAGTGGCCTTGCCATGTGGCTTGAGCTTCTCACAGCGTGGCGTCTTGGTTTCAAAAGGAAGGAGCATTCCAAGAACAAATGTTCCAGAGGAAAGAAAGCTGAGGTGTGGATCTTCTTAAGGCCATTATGAGGCTTAAAGGTCCAGAGCATCACTTCTGCCTCACTTTATTGGTCAAAGCAGCCACAGAGCTGGCCCAGAACCAGTGGCAGAAGAAATAAACTGCATCAGTTGGTGCAGAATGGCAGCGCATACTGGGAGCTGACGATGGCTGTCTTTGGAGATGACCATGGTAATATTGTCCCTTTTGGAATCTTAAAAGATGGTGCAAGGCTCCTGGACAAGAAAGGGTTAGAAACCTCTCCAGACAAAGGGCAAAGGGTAAAGGTCACAGCAATGGTAGATCTGTCTCCTAGTGATGCTTTGCCTCTCCCCTGCCTCTTCACTCCCTACAGCAGGCGTTCTCAAACTTTTTAAACAGGGGGCCAGTTCACCGTCCCTCAGACTGTTGGAGGGCAGGGCTATAGTTTAAAAAAAAAAAACTATGAACAAATTCCTATGCACACTGCACATATCTTATTTTGAAGTAAAAAAACAAAACAGGAACAAATACAATCACACAGCCACATGTGGCCTGGAGGTCATAGTTTGAGGACCCCTGCCCTACAGTCTTGCATAGGGAGAGGGTTATAATGTTGACTGTTGAAGAGGATGAACTCGGGGGCAGCACATAGGGAAACTGGTGTATCAAATCTATGACAACCTCCGCCTCTGAGTCAAGCTTGGACTGGGACTCCCCTGGTTGCCGTGACATACTGATACTAAGAGCAGAAATAGCCCTTAAGACTCTGCTGGCCACAGTCTTTGGTCTCACTTCCTCCAAGACCTAGAGGGGTCACAATTCTGCAGTGGGATGACTCTTTACTAGCCACCTTTGCTACAGAAGAGACAATAGTGATAAAATTGGCAGCAATAGCGCCAACACTGAGAAAGAGTGATGGTGACAGTAATGGAAACTCTGTGCAGAGGGTGCTGTGCTAACAGCAGTCGCCTTACTAAAGGTGGTGGGAGTAAGGATGCTGGTCTGGACAGCGGTGGTGACTCCGGCAAAGGTGATGTGAAGAGTGGGCTGGAGGAGAAGAGGGTGGTAACCTCTGAGAAGGTGGCTGTGAGAAGTGCCCATATAGGGAGGAGGACTAAATTAGGGGATCCTGGTAGAGGTGAGAACTGTGGCCAGGGTGGTGGGATGATGATGGCTGCCTTCTATCTTCTGCCTGTGTGGTCCCACAGAGACCCTCAAGGCGCCCATCTGCTGCCTGACCAGGGGTCTCCCCAGCCTGGGCTGTCCCCCCAAGAGGATGTTGCCAACTTCCAGGTGCTGGTGAAGATCTTGCCTGTCATGGTGACCCTGGTGCCCTACTGGATGGTGTATTTCCAGGTGAGCATCCCTGCCCTGTTGTTCTAGGAGGTCTGGCTCCCCAGTTGCCTCACGGTCTCAGTTTACATCAGGGACGCCCAGGCCATGCGGGAAGTGGAGGAAGAAGGTGACAGAGTGAACTGCTGCTTCATGCCAGCTGGCATGGGGGCTGGAACAAAGCTGTCCCAGTAATTAAACTCTCTTGGGTCATAAAGCAGGAGAAACTCTGGAGACAGTGCCAAGGCCCAGCTCCCTGAATAAGTCACCCGTCTCTCTGGGCCTCAGTTTCCCATGTGTACAATGGGAAGCTTATATGAGAACCTCTTTCAGCTCTGCAGTATTCAGATCCTCTGCCTTGGCAGCTGAGGCCCAGAGAGGGTGCACAAAGCACCACAGCAGGTCAAGGGCAAGCTCAGTGTGTTGAGTCCTTTGCAATAGTACTCAACCCCAACCTGGCTGTGTCTCAGAAACACCTGCAGCACTTTTAAAAAATACAGATTCCCAAGTCCCAACCCAGACTACTGAATCAGAATTGCTGGGGAAGTCTCCAGATGCTACTGATATTCAAGTCCGAGAACTACTGCCTCCTGCCCACCATTCTGCTTCCCAAGGGGAAGGCTAGCGGATGTGTGTGCATGAGGGCTGTCCAGAAGGCATCCAGCCATGTAGTCTCTATTTTCCATATTACATGGATGTATACTTCTGGACAGCCCTCAAGTATATGCATGTGTGTGCATGTATGTATATATGTGTGTGTGCGCACATAGGGTGGGTAGCAGCCTAACCTCCAGGCCTTAAGCTCATTCCTTCCGATACCCCCTCAACAGCAACATTTGTTGGAACTGCCAGCCTGCTATGTAGGGGTGGCACAGGGTGTGTCCATGATAAGACAGGGACGTGGGGGTGTCCATGGCTGACTCTCAATCATCCCAGTGAGAATACTGACATCCTTCCATATCAGTTGGTATGTAGCTGCTGCCTTGAATGACCCAAGAGCCCTCCCCTGGCCTGGCCCCTCCATTATAGCAGCTAAAAAGACAATGACTGGTGTGGCAGGGGTCCTCTGGGGGCCTGGGACAAAGTCTGCTCCTGCAGCTGTGTCCACAGCCTTCTGACAGGTCTGTGCCTATATGCTCTCTCTGTGTCAACCTGTGGGACTCAGCTTGACTTCAGTGTCAGATGAGAACTCCCAAGGGGAGGGCTGTGCCATTATCTTCCCCATTTCAACAAACATCTACGCTCACTTTCTGCCAAGCCCTGGAGACTTCAATGTGAGTCAAATGAGCAGTGTCTGGGCTCTCGGCTAAGACTGTACACACTGCTCACAGACTTGAATCAGAGCAAAGGAGGCTCCCTGCCATGCCTGGCTACCAAGGAAGACGGGGGATGGGAAGGTTATTTTCCCCCAGAGGCTGGGAGAGAAGATAGCTGCACAGCTGGCTGCCTGATGCTACTGCTAAGGGATGCCCACCTGGAAGCTGGGACCTTTCTGGGGCTGGAAGTGGTGTGGCCAGCCCTTTTCTAGCCTCACCTTGTCTCTCTTGACAGATGCAGTCCACGTTTGTCCTGCAAGGTCTTCATCTCCACATTCCAAACATTTTTTCAGACAACCCTGCCACCAGCTCCATGGCCCTGAGAGTCCAGGGCAGTAGCTACACGGTAAGAGACAATGCGTATGTTCAGGACCCAGCTCAGGCCAGGCTGGGGGTTTCCTCTAAGAGGAGGAAATGAAGCTGTATTCACACTCCCTTCCCCAGCTGCAGAGTGACCTAGGATACAGGAAAAGCACTTGCAGTAGGACCCGGGCCAGGCTTGTGCGACAACCCAGGGGCAGGCATCCTGCCAAGATGCTCAACTGCTCAAAAACACTCAGGCCAGCTTCACTCCACCACACACTGCTCCTAAGCAGGCCTAACTCCCCAATTTTGCACCCCCTGATCAAGCTTCTCAGGTCCCATTCAACTCTACTTTGTTCCCTCTTTCCTGGAGACCCTTGAATACCTAGATCCCTACCTTTCACTGGAACTTTCTAAAGCTATTCCTTGGCATTTCAGAGACTTATAATATCAGAGATCTTCAGAGCTGGTAGATAAATGACATATTTGCCATTGTACTTCATTTCCTTGCCCATAGTAGACATCACTAATCAATCATGACAATTTTTTATGCTGATTCCAAGCATCCACTACCAATTGATAGAAGTTAGAACACAAGAGGAACCTATTTGCCATTCCTAAATTAATCCTACCCCTGAATTACACAGCAGAGGAATTTGAGTTCCAGAGAAGGGAAGGGATTTCCCCTAGGTGCAAGTACAGTGTAGAGTTCATGTCCCCCAACTGCAGTTTTCTGCTTTGCTATCCTTCCTCTCTTGACTTCCTCCTGCCCAGATTCCGGAAGCCTGGCTCCTTCTGGCCAACGTAGTGGTGGTGCTGATTCTAGTCCCTCTGAAGGACCGCTTGATTGACCCTCTACTGCTGCGGTGCAAGCTGCTTCCCTCAACTCTGCAGAAGATGGCACTGGGGATGTTCTTTGGTTTTACTTCTGTCATTGTAGCAGGTGTGTGGCTGGGTATGGGACAGAGGGTTGGCCTATGTCTTTCTGGGGTAGGAGGAAGCCAGCTCCACCAAGGGCTGAACCAGAGCTGAAGCCTGGGCCAAGTCCACTCTCCACCAGTGGGTGTCAGTGTTGGCTGCCCACAAGTTACCAGCCCCTCCTCCAATCCAGCCTCCCTTCATTTTGACAGATGAGGAAACTCAGGCCAAGAGGGGAACTATTTTCCTCAGTGAGATATAGGCTCTTTGAAAGGCAGGGATTTTTTTTTTCCTGCTGTGACTTATACACATAGGCCCTCAATAAATGTGGAAAATGAATTTGCCAAAGGCTTACAGCCATTTAGTGGCAAATGGCGACTTAAATAAAAAATTATCTTCCTTTTTCCATTTCAAAAGGATTTGAAAACACTTGTAAACAAAAAAAAGAAAGAGGGAGCTTGACTCAGCTAAAGGAGACTTTCATGCTGTTGCATAAACTGAACCCTTTTCACCTAGTAACTTTATGATCCTAAAGTTACTTGGGGTCTCTAAGCTATGTCTTTAAAACTTGGATTACAGTCACTCAGACTTTGAGGGGAGGCCAGTCTCTGCCCTCAAAGAATACAGTCTAATTCAGGGTATTAATGAGGATTAAGGAAATGAAGTCTGATGCTCCCTGTAAAGTGCCTGGATCACTAGTAGGAGCTAAGGAAATTAAAGCTTAATAAACAACATCATGTTGAAAGTACAAAAACAAAACTAGATATCTTTCTAGCTATGTGCTTTTAAGCATTTTGTCCTATTTCACCTTCATAATAATCCCAAGAATTTTATTTTTGCTTCTTGCATAAGGGAATTGGGTAACAGAGAAGTTAAGTGATTTGCCCAAGGTCATGTAGCTAGCCAATGGCAGGGCCAGGGCTGGAACCCAAGTCCCCTAATTCCATGTCCAGTTTCAGTCTTAGCATATTCCACTACAGCACAGCTTTTTCCCAAGCAACAAAAGGGAAGGGGATAAAATAGTTAAAACTTGAAAGGTAGCTTAGAAACACTATAGCAATACTTGAGGCTATAGTAGAGAAGTCATGTGATAGAAAAGAAGAGCAGATTTGAAACCAGACATACTGGGGCTCACATCCATCCCTGCCTACTTATTAGCTGTTTGACTGTGGGCTGGCTAGTTGCTTGACCTAAGTTTCACCTCTTTCATTTGTAAGAATGCATACTTAAGTGCCTAGTAAATAACAAGTCCTCCACTAATGAGAGTTGTTACTGGGTAAAAACCTAGCTGTGAGCTTCCTAGCAGCCAAGGCAAAAAGCGAGAAGTTAGGAATCAAATCTTGACTCCCCACCCCCTGGGCCAGTACTTTTTCCTTACCTGCTGCATAGTCAGTCATTGGCTACTTAATGTGTATCCACCACATACCAAGCTCTCTTGTGATGCCTAGGGTGGGTCTTATCATTTCCCTCTGCTCCCCCACCAGGAGTCCTGGAGATGGAGCGCTTACGCTACATCCACCACAATGAAACTGTGTCCCAGCAGATTGGGAAGGACCTGTACTACGCGGCACCACTGTCCATCTGGTGGCAGATCCCTCAGTACCTACTCATTGGGATCAGTGAGATTTTTGCGAGCATCCCAGGTACCCTGGATCCCTTCCCCTGCTCTTGTACCAGTGATGGTGGTGCCTCCAAGTCAGGGGGCCCAGACGTGTAGCCTCCAGAGCTTATCTGGTTGGAGAAAGGCTGAGTTTTCTGAGCAAGGTTGCAAGGCACTTGCCACACCAACTTTCCAAATACTCCTTCGGGGCCATATCCCCCATTTTCTGTGCCTTTGGAGTTGCTGTTTCCTTCCACCTTAAACTGAAGGTGAATCCCTATTTCACCATCAATTCCAGGCGGCAATACCAAAGCCCCAGGGCAGAGGGCGCCCTCCCTTCCTGCCCTTTGTTCATCTCTCTGTCTCTCACACAGCAGTTTGTGTCCTTGCAGAGGAACAAGTGCTTTCTCGCTGTGGGCTCGGGACTAGGCTGGGTGGGACATAGAGAGAAATTGGGGGGAGATAGTTGTTCAAATAATAAAACAGTGGAGTGCTGGAGAAGGGACCACAGGGTGGTGAGGGGCCCTGGGCATGGTGGAGAGGGGGCAAGTGACCTAGTGGAAGGACCTCACAGGCACAGGGAACAGCATAAGCAAAGACCCAGTCCTTATGGGAAGCGTGAGGTGGTGGGGGTGGGGGAGGGGTGGAGGTCTTGTAGAACCTTCTGGGCTGAGCCTGGATTTTGGAATTTCTCCCGAGGACAATAGCACCCCCTACCTCAAGTCTCCAAGGAGTTTTAGCAAGGAAAAGACCCTGTCAGATTCTTTAGCAGACCCATCTGGTTGTGTGAGGAGAATGGAAGTCAGGACAGTTTCAGAGACATTTGCAGGGGCTGGTCAGGAAGTGACGAGGGCTAGGGTTTGACTAGGGGAGATAGAGCGGAGAACCTGCATTTAGAAGAGATTTTAGAGGCTGAATCAAAATGATTTGGTGATGACATTGCAGGTGGGCAGAGGCTGTGGGACAGAGGGAGGGACAGTGGTGCTTGTTTGGAGATTCTGTCACTGAAATGGAAAGCCCAGGAGGCGTGGCGGAGGGGAGCCAGAGCTTTTGAGGCAACACAGGAGTGTCCAGATGGAGGGGCTTAGCTAGGAAGTGATGAGCAGGGCAGAAGGGGAGGTGTCACTGGTGTGAGGTGTGGTCATAGCCTGGAGTTGACCATCATTCAGGAAGCCTGGAGGGTGGCTGAGTGGGGGCAGGAGGCATGGTCTAGCCTGGCTGCTCTACTACCAGCCTCTGTGGACCTCCCACTTCCCTCTCGCTTCCTTCTCCACAGGCCTGGAGTTTGCCTATTCAGAGGCCCCTCGCTCCATGCAGGGCGCCCTCATGGGCATCTTCTTCTGCCTGTCTGGCGTGGGCTCACTGTTGGGCTCCAGCCTCGTGGCACTGCTGTCCTTGCCAGGGGGCTGGCTACACTGCCCTGAGGACTTCGGTGAGTGTGGAGCTCTCCCAGGGAGTGGAACACAGGTGGAGGGAGGCTTGGAAAGGAAGTGGCAAGTGCGAAGCGCTGTGACTTTAGGCAGAATGCAGTAGTGGGCTACACTCAGGATAATGGGGTTCTAGCCCAGACTTGGCCAGTCACACACAGTGTGGCCTCATCTCCTTGGGCCTCAGTTTCCCTAGCTGTCATAAAGGAAGCAGTGAACTTGGTGGGAGTGCTTCTGGAATGTTGCCATTCTGGTTGAAGGGTAACCTTTCTCATGGTATTTGAGTTTCAAGCCCCCTTATGAAGAGGAAGCTAAATAGGAATTATAGACACCCCAGGAGACTCTCAGGGAGCCAGACACAGGAGGGATATCTACCCAGTGTCTTCATATCCCACCCACTGCCCACATGGCCTCAGCTGCCAGCCCCAGGGCCAGGGGCATGGCTAGGAGAGAGACAGCAGATCTCTACCCTGACTCAGTGCCAACCCATCTTTCCCCAGGGAACATCAATAACTGCCGAATGGACCTCTACTTCTTCCTGCTGGCTGGCATTCAGGCCGTCACGGGCCTCCTATTTGTTTGGATTGCTGGTCGCTATGAGATGGCGGCTCAGGGCCCAGCCTCCCACAGGAATACCAGCAGGGACAGGGGCTGAACATGGTCCTGTCGCACCCTCTTGCTTCTCTCCAGGATCACAAGACAGCAGCAGTCCCAGCTGTGGTTTCCTTCTCAGTTTATTCTGTACCCACAATTAGAATGAAACGGTTCCCATAAATAAGGGGCATACGCCCTTCTTCATGACCATGGTCCATGACAAGGGGCAGGGCAGGGGGGCCTGGGTGGGAGTCCTTGCAGAAGACCAGGCAGGGGACTTGGGTAACAAGCACCAGAGGACCAGCAGGAGGGGCAGGCTAAAGGCTCCATGGGACCCCCATCCTTGTTGGGCCAAGTGGGCTGGGGAGGGTCAGGAGCTACCCCGAATTCTCTCCATGTAGTTGCGAAGCTCCTCAGGGTCCTTCAGCCCCATGTCTTCACACACCCAGCGGATGTCCTCCTCACCCGCCACCAGGATGGACTGCACGGCAGGGCCCCCTTTGGGCTCCTCAGGCAGCTGGGCTGGAGGGGCTGGTGCAAATGTCACAAACTCTACACGTTTCCGCCGCCCCCCAGCTTCCTTTCGGGCCAGGGTGCTTGAGGAGCTGGCAGTGGCCCCAGGAGTGCCAGGGGCCAGGGTCGAGGCCTCCCCTGCTCCCCCACTCTCACAGGGGCAGCCCCCTTCTCCCTTGGGCAGGCCAGGGGACCGCCGGTCCAGCTGGCGGCTCAGTTCCTCCTGGTCAGTGCCCAGCCAGACCCAGTTGTGGGGCTGGGGGGAGGAGGGGTCAGGGGCACTCTCGGGAGGCTCTTTGCGCTGATAGCGCAGCACGAAGACCACAGCATTCACCAGGAAGATGAGGATGGCCACACAGAAGATTCCTAGCAGGGCATACATGCCCAGCTCTAGGTCGGTGACACGCTGAGGGGCAGGGACCATCTCCTCCTCTTCCTCCTCTTCTTCCTCCTCCTTGGCTTCTGCCTCATCCTGCCTGGCCTCCTCCTCCTCAGCCCGTTCAAACTTGCCCCTCACACCCACGTTGCTCCCCGTATTGCCTGCCACCTGCAGCTCACCACCTGTGCTGGCTTCTGTGGCTGGCAGGCTCTGGGCAGGGCTGGATGGGAGGGCAGGAGCTGGGGTGGGGGCAGGGAGCAGCCCCAGCCAAGCAGTGCCAGATGCCAGGGGCACACGGTGGCGGCCCCGGCGGCAGGGCTCTGGTGGATGCAGAGCCACGTGCAGGGGCAGTCCCTCGGCGCCCGCCCGACTCACCACCACCCCAAGCTGGGCTCCCTGTTCCTCAGCTGGCAAGATAGCACCAGGCTCCTCAGCTGAGACAGTCAGTCCCAGGTCACGACGGTCGTAGAGTTCGGCAGGGGCCAGGGTGTGATCGGAGAAAGACAGCCACAGGGAGAGGGCCACCTCCTGTAGGGCACACAGACACAGGCAGAGACACGCGAGAGCACGCACGCATGCACACAGAGACCACTCCCACAGAGACAGGCCACATGGAGGAGGAGAGACCAGAGAGAAAACAGAGACACAGGCAGATGGACAAAACACAGGGAGAGAGGGGACGTGTGTCAATCACCTGTCTGCCACTCAGCCCCGGGGTCTGAGTCATCAGGATGGTCCTCAGAGCCATCTAATCAACCTCCCACTGCCACATTCCAGCCACTGCTTGATTACCTCCAGGCACAGAGAGCTCACTACCTCACAGGGAAGTCAGTCCACACTCTGAAAACCCTAAGGTAAGGGGTTGAAGTAGCAGGGCTCCCTTCTTCCCATTCCCCTCTGCCATCAGCCCCCACCTGGAGAAGTTGACCTCTTCCCCCAACACCCAGCTGTCACCTGCTTTGGGATGGGAAGGGCTGACGGTGCCCAGCATGTGGCCGTGACCTCCCCAGGGTGGGCAGTGCCCCGGCTCAGGGCCAGTGAGATGCCCATCACTGGTTGCACCCGCAGCTCCAACACTGAGACCTTGTCGTCCGTCACAGCCAGTGCCTGTTCCCCCAGAATGGAGTCAGACAATGGAGAACGCACCTGGGGGTGGGAAGAAGCTGAAGGTGGGGGCCTCCTACACAGCCTGCCACCCAAAGGGGTATGTTTTCTGCTGCCAGCATCCTCACAGGCTGCTCTACACCCCCTGTACATACCAGAACCCTAATCCCACAAGAGGACCATTCCCTCCCTCCTCCCTTGAGAGCTGGGCCCCAGGTACCCACACCTCAGCGCTTCATACTAGAGGACTTTTCCCACACACAACCACGCCATTCTCACCCAATCCTGCTGTGCTTATACCTGGACTGCACACCTCTCTGGCCAGGTACATTCTGAACACCAACACGCTTCACTCCTACCCGTAACCATAATAGGGACCACCTACACTCTTCCCCGGGGGTCTGCTCCCCAGCCTCCACCCCCCCAACCTGGCTCACCTCAATGGAGGTGACACCGGGCTCCCGGCCCACCAAGACGCGGCCTCCCTCCAGCGAGGCTATGTGCTGGTCCAGCACATGGGCGTGCGGTGCCACAAGATGGGACACGTCTAGCAGCCAGTCGGGACCGAGCAGGTGGGTGAGGCGGCGGCCACCGTCCAGCGGGTGGGCCGCGAAGGGGACGAGGAAGCGCACGCCGGCTCGCTGGTACTGCAGGCGACAGCCACGGGCGCGCCGCTCCTCCTCTGTGGCCTCTGCCTCCGGCTCCGCGGGCCTGCGGGGCGGGGCATCAGCGAGGCCCCGCCCCCCAACCTGCCGAGGCCCCGCCTCTGGAAACCACCCAGTCCCACCCGCTACCTCCCAACTCCTCTCACCCCTGGAGCTCGCCGCTGCCCCCAGGAGGCTCCAGTTCTTCAAACTCAGCCGCCAGCCCCCACCTCGCTTGCAGTCAGGCTCTTCCACCTGAATCCCAAATGGTCTCTTACTCCCACTGAATGCTAGTAGAGCCCCTCCCTTAGGGGGAGGGCGGGGGCTCACTCTCCAGAAGGCCTGGGAGCTAGATTCTAAAGGCCTGAGTGACCTCACCCCCACTTCTGGTGAGCCTCCTCAAGGGGGTATTCAATATTTACTAAGCTCTGTGCCACCTTAGGCTTTGGGAACACAGCAGTGACCAGGACAGACCCCCGCTTCGAGGGACTTTCATTCTCAGGGGAGGAAGCAGAAACAGTCAGCAGGTCACAAGCAGGATTAACCAGAACATGACATAGCAGATTAGAAGTGTCTGGTACTGTGGAGGGAAGTGAAGCAGGGCAGGAGAAGCAGGAGTGTGGAAGGGTCAGAGGCTGGGTGGTCAAGGACAGGGATGGGCCAAAGGAACTGCAAGCACCTGGGCAGCTTTTCAGACCCCCCAGCTTGGGCCTGTGTCTGTGTCCTCTGTGCCCCTCTCAGAACCAGTCTGGCTTTGCCAAAGTCTGCCAGCTCCCTCAGGCCTCAACTCACCCTTCAGCAGGACCAGGTACCCTCCAGCCGCGGACCTGCTCCAGGGTGGTATCGGTCAGCTCAATGCGAAGGGGTAGCAGCGGGGCCCACACGGTCAGCCGCAGCGAAGCTCGGTGCCGGCGCCACCAGAAGTCCACCCGCACCCCCTGAGCACCGCGGGTCTCCTTGCCAGCCACGAACACGGCATCACAGGCCTCAGATACCTGTGGCAGTGCAGAGTGCAGGATGGGGTGGAGCAAGTCACAGAAGATAAGTATGGGCCAGGGAGGGCAGCCCCGACCCCAGGCCACACCTGCCTGAAATTCAGTCCTGTTTCACCGTGATGCAGGTGATAGCAGGCTTGTTAGTTAAGCCCTGTCCTTAGTTTAAGATTTTGCTGTGCATCCAGGATGCACTCCCAATGGAGGAACTGGGCAATTCCTTGAGTTCCCCTGGCGGCAGCTGGGGGAACTGGCTATGGATATACAACAGTGCCTTCCTGCTGGAGGAGCAAGGATTTGAACCCACAACTCTGGTTCCTCATTTACACTGGTACTGGAGCCACCTAGCAACCAGCTACAGCTAGAGGCAATGTTGGTAGGCAAGGCAGACTTACCCACCCAAAGACATATGTATGAGCAGAGAGCTGCTGCAGTGGCAAAAGATAACACCTCCATTCAGCTGGTTAGGAGTTGTGTAAAGGATCCACGCTTCCCTTCTTAGAACTTCAAGATGGAGAAAGTTTTCCTGGCCCCCCCCCCCTTTTTTTTACCTCACAGTTTCCAAATATAATATTTTTAACATTATATAATTATAATATTATAATAGCAGCAGTAGCTGCTGCTGTTTCAGCTCCTGCTATCTGCTGGATACTGCCTTAAGTGCTTTTAATTCTTACAGCAATCCAAAGGTATACTCCCATTTTTAACTTTAGGAAACTGAGGCTGAGAGAGGCTAACAGACTTGCCTGTGATCACACAACTAATTGACAACAAAGATGTACTTTAAATTAAAACTTCCTGATCACTGAGTACATGTTTTTAAGCCTCCCCCGCCAGCTCATTTGCCAACGCAATGATGAACGTGAAAGTGCCCAAGTTGGGGACTGTTGGGGTTTCATAGCTCCCACTGTACTCTGGAGATGGGGTTGGACAAAAGAATTTGAAGCTGTGGTTCCCTTCATGAGGTTTCTAGTCTGAAGAAGAAGCTGTTTGGGCTCGGCACCCATAGCTCAGTGGTTAGGGTGCTGACCACATATACCAGGGCTGGAAAATTTGAACCCAGCCTAGGCCTGCTAAACAACTACAACTACAACAAAACAAACAAAAAATCCCCAAAAATAGCCGGGCATTGTGGCGGGCACCTGTAATCCCAGCTACTTGGGAGGCTGAGGCAAGAGAATCGCTTAACCCCAGGAGTTTGAGGTTGCCGTGAGCTGTGATGACACAGCACTCTACCAAGGGTGACATAGACTCTGTCTCAAAGGGGGAAAAAAAAAAAAAGCAGCAGCTGTTCACTCAGGGACCCACATGGAGGAGGGGGAAAGCCATGCGTGCGTAACTGCGTACACAAGCATGTACTCACACAAGGTGGGCACCTGCCACTCACCTGCAGGACCTGTGTGTTGGCTGACTCACAGCCAATATGCTCTGTCACCTCTACCAGTACACCCCCACTGTCCACGGTGACAAGGCGCACGGGGACATGCTGGGGCACTCCAGTCAATGGTGCTGTATTCACCAGCTCCTCAGCCTGGAAGTGGAGGAAGAGCTCAGCCACAAACCCTTCAGCTCCTGGGCTCCCAGGACTGGGTCCCCCCCCCCCCCCACCTGGTGGGGCAGAGATGGAGGTCCCCTTACCTTAGCCAGTGGGATGAGGGCTCTGATGTCCCGCTCCGACACCAGAATTTCCCACACCATTTTATCTTTCTCTGCTTCGGGGGCCTGACCTGGGTACTCCAGTTGCCATGTGACAGGGCGAGTGACTGCCATACCCCCACCAGTGCCATTCTCCACCACAAAATCCACCCACAGGAACTCGGACAGTTCAAGGGGACTGCTGGCCAGGAGAGAGAGAAAGGGGGTGCTTGCTAGCTTCAGGCACATCCTAAGCACTTCATAAGGTGTGACTGTCCCCACCTTCCACATGAGGAAACTGAGGTTTAGAGGTTACATTACTCACCTAAGAAAACATGGCAAAAAAGTGGCAGGGTCAGGATCTAAAGCCACCCATCTTGGCTCCAGAGCCCACTCTCAGTCTCTCCAAGATCCTTGGAGCCAGGATCCTTGCAGCCACTTTACCACCTCCCAGTAGGTTTGCTGGCCCCTGCCTGCCTGGGTCACCTCCACTAAGATCACTGCTTCCCACAGCCAAAGAGGTGGCCTAAAGCATTGCAGTCGATTCCACCAAGGAAGGAGACCCACTTCCAGGACCTCAGAGCTTCCTTGTATCAAACAAAAACCTAAATGCTGGAAACTGTTCCTGGTGCTTAATAAGCAGTATCTTACTTTCACAAACCCTCAGGGATGCATTATTATCCCCATTTTATAAGTGAGGAAACTGAGGCTTAGGTCGGGGGAGGGGTGGTGGTGGATATTAACTGGATTGCCCAAGGTTATTCATCTAGAAAGTGTCAGAACCAGGATTCAAACAGGGTCTACAAAATCCATGACCTTAGTCCAGGGTTAGCATGCAAATAAGAAGAGATCGTAAGTGACCAGAACTGCAGCTGGGTTTGGGGGAGGAATATTAATGGCCTAAGAAGGACCCTGGTTGGTAGGGGCAGGGGATGGGTAGTAGCTGGGAGACCTTTAACTGGGTGGACAGGATAGGTTGGCACACCTGGGATAAGATTCATAGGCACCTGCTATGCCTGGCATGGTGGCTTGATCTGAGCAAATAGTGACTGACTGACCGAATGAATAAATTATATACCTGCTTTGTACTGCCTTCTTGAAAAAGTCTGCGCTGTGCCTGTTCACATAGGGGTCTGGAGGTAGGATGGCAGCTCCATTCTCTTGGACCCCCAAATGTACCCTCTAGCACTCTAGGACCAGTCCTCCTCTGCCTCCCGTGGAAGGAGAACTACCCACCTGGAGTCTGGTGCTGTGAGCCCAGTGTGGTGGCAGGTGATAAGGGTGGTATGGTGCTTAGAGCCCTTGAAGCGGTCCAGCTTGACAGTCCAGAGGGTGGGCTGGGCTGGGCGGGCAGCTGTCACATGCAGCCCTTTCTTTACCTTGATCCTGAAGGAGAGGTTATAGACCCATTTTGGCAAAGTGTATACTGAACTGTGAACTGGATCCCAGGGGTCTGCTTCAGCTCTACCACAGTTCTTCCCTGCGTACAAGGTGCCCATGCATGGTTACAAGCCTTTGCCCAGGCTGTGCCTTCAGCCTGATCCACCTTTCCTTTCTGTATCTGCCGATTCTTTAAGTTTCCCATGACTTGAATACTACTTCCTTTAAAAGCTTTTGCAGTGGCAGGATAAATTTCCCCCTTACTGCACCCTCTGGCCCAAGCTCCTGTGGCATTTTAAAAACTTCATCAGAGCATATATTCCCTTCTAATCTAGCTCATGCCCTTCCCTAACACTGGGGGCCCCTCACTGCCAGGTGGGGACTGGGCTTTCCTCAGGTCTTGATCTCCAGAATGGAGAATTTAATGAGCATGTGAGTGAGCACTGGAGGGCATGAGAGACAGAGGGATACAGAGATGGGACATGCAGAAACCCACAAAGGAGAGAGGCAAGTCACATTCTGCAAATCCTTGTCAGCTGCATTGGGTAGGTGGGTGGAGGGGGGCGGGTGGAGGGCTACTTTGGGGGAACTTCCTGCACAAAAAGACACAAAGAATATGGGCCTTCCTATGGAGAGGAGAGGGCTCTGTCCAAAAGGTAGGGGCCTGCAGCGAGGGTGGCAAGCAGAGAGAACATGCAGGTGAATGTGACTGGTACACATATCCCTCTTTGGGGCAGTGGAGCCATAACCCACCCCTAGGCACCACATTTTCCAGTTTCCAAACCCTTTCCTGGTTGCCCTCCCTGGACCCTTGCAGCTGCCCTATGAAGTGGACATAGTTAGCCCCATTAGACAAAGAAATCTCTGGGTGGTACCAGGGAGAGGGAGGCTTCTGTCTACTTCTGACTCTAAATTCAGGGCTGTGTTCATCATAAGATCCTGGCAGGGCAATCACACCTTTTTTGCCTGGAGGGGGTTTGGAGGACCCATGTTTTGCAGAAGTTGAGAATTCCAGCAAGGATCCCGAGAAGAGCAGGCACCTGCCCACAGTCTTCCTGCAGAGGCTTCCACCCCCACCCATGACCAGGGGCACAGTGCTCACCGCAGGGTCAGGAGGCTAGCTGTGAAGTTGTGCCGCAGCAGAAGGGTGGCACTAAACACCTGGCCAGGCCGCACTGGCACGTCAGGCACCCGCAGAGTCACAGCCTCATCCAGAGGTACCTCTTGGTACTGCGGGGGGTCTGCCGGTCGCAGTTCTACACCACCCACTGGGAGGGCCTGCTCCCCCGGGTCCTCTTCGCCACCGGGGCCACAGCCCCCAGGGCCCTCAGTTGCAGGCTCCAGTGTGTAGGCCAGTTCAGCCCTTGTGGTGGAGCCCGGTGAGAACCAATGCGATGGGAATGCCAGCTCCACCACACAGGCGCCCAAGGATAGCTGTGAACACACAATGTCTATGGTTGGCACAGGAAGTGGGGCACATGGGGGTTTGGGGGAAGGAGAGGATTCCCAGCACCCATAGCAGGAAACCCAGAGCTGAAAGGGTCCATTAATAAACAGGCCAGTGTTTGCTTCCACAGCACATATACTAAAATTGGAACAATACAGAGAAATTAGCATGGCTCCTGTGCAAGGATGACAAGCAAATTCGTGAAGCATTCCATATTTTTGAATTTTTAACTTTTCAAAAAAAATAAAAATAAACAGGCCAGCACAAAAGAGAGGGTGAAAAAAAAGGGGGGGTGGGTTGGAGGGAGGGGCAGTATGGGGCAGAGAACTATCCCAGGTGACAAGGCAAACCAGCAACACGGCTGGGCTCGAAACCCTGTCTAGGGTTCAGAACACATCTGAAGACCACTCTTCTGCCTTTGGGAAAAGTCTCATGTCATGGTGAGCTGACTCCAGCACCTCAACCTAACAATGCCCCAGGTTAGAACTCAGTCTTCTTCTCAGCATCCTAAAGCTCTAGAAATACTTCTCCCCATAGGATTCCTATGCTAGACTTGAAAGAAGTGGAGACAGCAATGATGGACGTAATACTAACAACAGTGCAAAAATACTTGCCGAGTGATTACTCTGCTGTAAGCTATTCTTGCCTCATCTCATTTGTTTCTTACTCCCGTTCCATAGTAGAAGTGTTATTATCCCATTTTACAGATGAGGAAACTGAGTGTCAGAAAGATCAAGTTGCCCAAGTCATATAGGGTGGGCTAAATTCTTTAAGGGGCCCTAAGGAACTTTTTGTAGCAGTAAAAGCTAGTGGATAAGGAATGGAGTCAGGTAGCCTTTGACTTTCCCCTCCCCCATGGGACCACCCTCTGGCTGGCACAGCAGCAGGAGCAGCAGGGCCGGCCTCAGCGGGCCCAACCACCTACCTGGAAGTGGCAGGCTCCGTGAGCAGTGCCGGCAGGGTGTGTGGCGTGCAGATGAGCACAGGGCAGACTGCCAGGCCCTGGAGGCCAATCTTGCCCTTTGAGGTGGAAGAGGACCCGGGCATGGGGTTCTGCTGGAGTCACGGCTGCTTCCACTGAGATGGCCCTCACATCCCATGGGACTGGCCGTTGGTGGGGTTCAGTGACCTGAGGAGGGACCACCTGGAGGGAGAATGAAGAGGCTCAACAAAGCAAGAGGTGGGGGAAGGCAAGATCTAGGAGGATGGGATGCCGGATTTCTGATCCCAGCCTCTGTTTTCCCTTCTGAAAAACAGGGAGCACAGCTGGGGCTGGGGAAGTCTCCCATGCCACACAATGCAGACCACAGGCACTGAGTCCTGTTAGCCTGGGGGTCCCTGGTGCCCCCATCTTACCTGCTGAATGGCAAAAGGTGGGTAGGAGGCCCGGAGAAGTGGCTGGGCCCTGGGCCAGGGCTGCAAGAGCAGAAAGGTCTCAGTTCGGGAGCCCAGAGAGGAGTTGGCAGGTGGGTAGTGGCCCTCCTGCTGCACACGGAAGTGTTCAGGAGCATCCAGGAGCTCCAGGGCTGCTGGTAAGTACACGGGATCCTGGCCACACTCCACTGAAGAGGGATAAGGAGTAGAGATGGAGACAGCTCCAGAGATGGCAGAAAGTGAATTAAGCTTCACCATGGGGCACAGTGGTGATGGGCAATGGAGGGAGGAAAGGCTTGTAAATGTCCCACGCCTCCAGGATGTGGGAGGAATCTCTCCATTTCACAGATGAGATTAAGCAAGGCTCAAAAAGCCTCACATAGGTAACTCGCAGAGCCAGCATTTGAATCTGATTCTAGAACTGGATGCCAGCTTCACAGCAGCCAATCCTTCTACCCTCCACAGACATGGCCTTCTTTGCAGCACAGCCTTCTCAATGTCTTCCCTCTCCCATCTCTGCCCTCTACCTTCTTGCCTCTGACATCAACACATTTCTGGGCTATGACTCTACCTTGGATGGGTCCTATTCAGTAAAAGATGGTGACAAGGTAAGCTTTGTAGAAAGCAGAGATCCTTTCTCTGCCCCTGGGTCCCAGGCCAGACTTGGCTGAGCAACCATTCTCCCTCATCATTGCTATGGTAACGCACACCATCTTCCCAAGCTTGCTCCCTTTTTCTCTGTACTGACTGGGTACTGGAGTGCAAGAGAGGGAGGGGAGGGATTCTGAGGAGATCTATGAAGCTACTTGTATGCCTCATAGTAGTCACTGTGGGAGGTGGGGTGGGGTGGGGGCCATGAGACTAGGGAGGGAGACGGTCAAAATATTTAGTTACCAGAAAGACAAAGAACCACTAAGGCCATATGGGTTTATACCAACTATTAACCACTAACAACAATAATTAACATGTTTTGCACACTAACTATATGCAGGTACTAGTTTAAACATTCTATGTATATTCGCTCAGTCTTCGTAACAACTCTGCAAACCAGGTTCTTT
Organism: Loris lydekkerianus; assembly: GCA_963574355.1. NCBI lineage: Eukaryota > Metazoa > Chordata > Mammalia > Primates > Lorisidae > Loris > Loris lydekkerianus. The sequence continues at coordinate 91,182 of CAUYPK010129195.1, read as the reverse complement.
TACTATAAATTCCATGTTGTGGACATAGGAAATGAGTTGAAGAGATCAGTGTTCTTACTTGTGGACTCACAGCTGGTGAGTGGGGGAGCCAAGATGAGTGCCAGGCATTAACCAGGAGACCACCCTACCGCTGCATTGCCCCCTCTCACCCTCCACACTACCCTGCAACAATACCCCCTGCCCACTTCACTCCCAGGACTATGTGTCCCCTCCTCCGCCCCATGGTGCCTCCTTCTACCTTCAAGGCCAAGAATGAATTGCCCCAGAAGGAGGAGGAATTGTCTCCTTCTCAAGGAAGCTTTCCTTGGTTATTGGTTTCCCACCAGCCTCCTTCTCCTTAGTCTTTTGCAACCTTGGTACCCTCCTTCGGAGTAGTTATCTTCCTATTAACCTGGGGCCCTGTCTTACTCATCCCGGAATTCCCCCAAGCTGGGAAGCTCTAACTGAAGAGGACTTCCCAGGAGCCTGGAAACCTGACCCTAGCTCTGCCCCAAGGCAGGCTTGGGTCAGTCATTAACATCTTGGAGCCCCAGTTTCCTCAACCTTAGAAGAGGCAGGGGAATTTAGTGACACTGGACTGTGGAGCCTGTCTGGAGGAGGGATTACTGCTACTGCATAATGAATGTGACCCAAGCTTTCCTCCTCTCTGTGGAAAAGGGGTTATTAGGGCTCCCACCGGGTCCCTCGGGGTGGGACGCAGGTGGCTGAAAGCAACTCCATAGCTGGACAGGGGTAGAGTGGGGGAAGTGGTTTCAACCTCCTTCCCGCTCTCCCCACCAAAAAGCAAGTGTCTGAGAAACTGCCCGTGACTCCTCCCCCACGGCAGCCCCAAGCTAACAGGTGAAAGTTCTCCTGGGGGAGCCCCTAGTCTCTGGTCTTCCTCCTACTCCATTTGCCATCATAATTGCAAGATGCTCTTAGCTGGACTCCCACGGACTCCTATCTCTGGGAGCTCAGCTCTCTCTCACTCTCTCTCTGAGTAAAGGATGCCTCACTATGCCCACTCTTCTGCGGTATCATTCACCCTGCAACCACAGTTTGGCTCCCCAGCCCATGCCAAAGGCTGTCTGACCCTCTCCCCAAGGCACAGGGAAGCTTCTGCCCCTTCCCCCAGAGACGGAGCCTCACAGGGACTCAGGAAGGCAAGGATAGGGCCATCCTTGAGACGCTAAGGTCAGAGACCCCTAGGGCAGAGGAGGGCGGCTGCATATCCCGCAGGTCCCAGGCAAAGGAACAGATTTCCACTCCCGCGGGAGGTGGCTTGGTTGTAGGGGGAGCCTGGGAGCCCCGAGAGTGCAGCTCTATATATCGCAGATTAGAGCGCGGCAGTGACGCTGGCTGGTGCGCCTGGGACAGGGGCAGCCGGGTTAGATGTCCCGGTTGAGGGGACACTCGCAGAAGATGCGGGTCCGCGGAGAGGATGCGGGCAGAGCCCCTGCGTCGGGTTGGTCCAGGGTTCGGAAGGAGTTGCTAGGTAGTGCAAGGTGAAAGAAACCATAGAGGCAGGCGGGAGGTGGGTAGGTTTCCGGGGACAAGTCCCCTCCGACCCTGAGGGCACGCGGCTGGGAGACCCGGCTCAGGATTTAGTGTGAGAACCCAAAGGTTCGCGGCTCTCGGGCATCCCTTGCGCCCGGCCTCCTGCCGGCCCGGCCGCCCCTCGCCCCGCCCCTCCCCTCCCGCTGACCTCTCACGACGTCCAGGGCGAGGGCCACCAGGAGGCAGAACCAGGGGCCGCAGGGCCCCCGGGGGACGGTTTTTGAGCGCCCGGCCATCCAGGCGCACATCCTTCCCACGGAAGCCGGGGACTAGGCGGGCGGTTCAGGTGGCCGCGCTCTTGCTCGGCATCTCCCGCGCCCACTCCGCGCCCACTCCGCGCCCGCCCGACTCGGCCGCCTGAGTCCCCGCCGCCGCCCGCCCGGCGGCTGCAGTTCCCAGACAATGGAGCGGGAGCAGTGGGGTGGGAGGGAGCGAATCGCAGCGCAGGGGCTGCCCCCTCCGTTCCTCCGGGTCCTAGTGCCCTCCAGATCAGGAACCCTGGAACGCCCCAGTGCCTGAAGTCGGGAAGGAGGCACTTCCCAGGAGATCACAGCAGGGCACTGGCCCATCTCTGCCCGAGGGACACCACGTGTTCTGTTCCGCTCCCTCTTAGATGATTCCGACCAAGGAGGAAAAAGCCACTTCCTCTGCTTCACTTCTACCCCACAAGAAGTTCACCTGTGAAGGCATCTGACACCTAAATCAAAACCAGAATCCAGGGACACATGGGAGCAGAGCAGCAGGGCCAGAAGGGGAGAGAGGGGGCCAGATGGACCCAGATTCCAACCACTTTGGCCCGCCCTGACAGAGCCCTGGGCCACCCTTGTGGAGGAAGGGTCCCAGGTGCAGGCAGCTCCAGTTTCATACCCAGCCCCACCTCAGGGAGAGACCACCTGTGGGCCTAGGAAGGGTGAGGGTAGGCCCACACTCCCTAGGACCAGCCTGCTTCAGGCTGTGGGCCCAGCACCCAGGCCCCAGCACCACCTGCCAGATGGTGCTGGGAGAGGTCCAGAGCTCTGGTGGTGCACTTGTATTCCCTGGGCAGCCAAAAAGCCATGCCTGGACCCTTCTGCAAACTGTTCCAATCTACATCCCAGTTGGAACCTTAGTGCAGGAAACTCCTCACATTGGGTGGAGAAAAGGAGGGTAGGAAAGTCTCTAGGCTGCCTACTCACTTGTAATACACCCTGGCTTAATGCAGAGAAGGGGCATTGCCCCCATCCCAACACACACACATACTATTCCAACAGTGCTGGCCAGTGCCTGGAAGTCGGTTGTACCAGGGCTTGCCTCCCTCATTTCTCAGCCCCTGGAGGGAATGGTACCTGGTACCAGTTTGCCTTTTTGACTCCCTCCCTTTGCCCAACTTCACACTGCCCCTGCTGGGAGAAGTCAGGAAAGCAGAACCTGGTATAGCAGTAGAGGAAGACATCAAAGAAATCTAGACTTTTGAGTAAACACATTTTATTCAGAACAAGATAATAAAATAGCGTGCACTTTATTTAAAACCAAACAAGCGCTGATAAAAATATATTATCACGGAAGCTGTGATTCCACATCAAATCTTAACAGTAAGAATTGGGCATTTATTCTTCCCATCATGTGCCAGACCTGGCAGAGGACACCCACTTCCATCAAAGCTCCCCAAGGGGTAACTGGGTGGAGAGGGACAGCTGGCAGCACCTGAAGGGAAAGGGACTCCCTGTGTTCTCCCCAGGACACTGGGGTAGGCACTGATCAGCTCCTCCTCAGTGGCAGGGATGGAGGGATGGGGTAGAGAACCACATGCAGCTGTGCAGCAAGGAGGCGGGCCCTCCTTCCTCCTTTAGGTCTCTGAAATCCCCTCAAGGAATCTGATGACCACTGCAGGGTCCTACTTGCAGGCACAAGCCTACAAAGCAGCACCCATCTTTTGCTTTGGCTGAAAGGGAATCCAATTCTGAGAGCAACTGCTCTTTTCTCACACAAAGCAGCCATGGTGCACTTTTCTATGTATATTACGGCAGCAGGCAAGCAGAAGGCCCTGCTGGCTCTGATTAAGGCACTTGTAACAGACTTAAGGAACACCCTACCCTCCAGCCCCACAGGCTTCAGGAGACCGTTTCTGCCTCCCTTATCGTCAGTTCCCACATCCCTTTCCCCACTGCTGGGCAATGAAGAGAACAGGAGCGTGCTCTGAGGGCTGCAATTTGATGAGAGTACAAGACTGGAGGGAACTGAAAAACAGGAAGGGAGTGGGAGACTTGGCCAAGGAACAGGACAGGACAGAACAGCAAGAGCATTACTTCGAAACTACAGCCACAGCAGAAGGGAGCCAATTAAGTCACATGGGAGCAATGGCAGTGAGTTTGCTGACAGCAGATGCAGGAGCCAGCGGGAAGGCCTCTCCCACCTGACCTGGCCCAGACAGGCTAGGAACAGAGAAAAGGGTGGGAGAATAAACCCCAGACTGAGAACCTCAGAATTTAGGGCTCTGAGAGCCAGCAGGGAGAATGGGCTTTCTCTTAGTTGGGAACCAAGGCAGGGATCAAGGTTCTGAAGGTTCAGAGACAGGACAAGAAAAGGGGAAGGGCCCAGCAGGAGGGCTGTGCGAACTCAGGTCTTTGGTATGATGAAGACAGGTGGGTCCTCCAACTCATTCCTCTTCCACACTGCGTGGCCCCTTGGCTGCTCGCCTCTGCCGCCAGCGCAGCTCCTCCACCTGGCGCTCCAACCCTCGCACCTTTGCCTCCAGCTGGGCCCCTGAGGCCCGGGAGCCAGTGAGCCGGCTCAGCAAGGCATAGAGAGTCAGCAAGGCCAGGAGCAGCAAGGCTCGGGTGGAAGGGTCAGGCACCGACCTCACCAGAGCCACAAAGCCGACTAGGAAGATGACAATCTTTAGGCCCCCCAGGATCCTCCCTAGCAGGGCCAAAACCAAGCCAAGGAACAGGGACAGTAGCCAGTAGATGACGAGGGCCCCTGCTCCCCAAAGCAGGAAGGTCTGGACTTGGCCAGGGCTGAGCTTCAGGCCCTGGGTGATGTGATCACCTGGAAGAGGAGAGAGACACAGAGTTAGGCTACCCAGACAAGTGAGAGGGGGTGGTACCAGCCTCCTTGCAAAAGAATCATCTGTTCTCATAGACTCAAGAGTTAGAATCTCAGTTCTGTTTCTATGAGCTGTAGAACCTTGCATAGGTTACTTCCTATGCAAGTTACAGTTTTAATTTATTAAATGGGAACAATTCTACCTGCCTCACTGGGCCATGAGTAACTGGGTAATGAATAAATGGCTCAGCACCATGTCTTATAGATGTAAACAACTGGCACATGGTAGTGGTAGTTCTTAGCCTGCTCTCATGCCACATGTCTGCAGAACCTGGGAAGTGTCAAGCAGCTTGGGGAAAAGTCTAGACCCTAACAAAGATAAACTCCCACAAATAGGCAGGTACAGGTGAAGCTCCAGCCAACGATCCAGTTCCACACCACTCACCATCTAGCCCTAAGGCATTTAGCAGCTGTGCTGTGATCCCAGACAGAGCAAAGAAGGCCACAGAGATGGCTGACGAGATGGCCCACATCACCTGGGACGAGGTCTGTGGAAAAATCATGGAGTGAGATGAGCCCACAAATAGCAATACTCCTCTCCTTCAAGCCTAGTCACCACTGCCCAGGCCAGGCCTGGAGGAATGTCTCCAACCTATTTCTCAGCCAGTGGTGATGGGTCCCAGTAAGAGGTTTGGGGGCTTGGGCCTGGCTGAGGGGGCCCTTCCACATCCACTTTCCAGGTGCAAAGGATGAATAATAGGCCATTTCTCCTTTCTGAACTGGAAACCAGGACATTTGGGATCTAATTGAACTGATTTGCTGGGATACTCTGGAGGAAACAGTTGTACTTGTGTGCGAATGTGGGGCTCGTCAAATCCCTTCAGTGGGGGATGTCAAATCCCCCAAGTGACATGGTTTATAAAGATGGCTCATTTTCCGGCCTTTCTGGCAAAGAAAGGGCAGAAGCCAGGGAAAGGAGTGGAGCTAAAAGGCCCTACGGTAGGAATCAAAACAATGAGGAGGCAAAAGACAAGTATTATGGGCCTTCTTTTTGTGGCATTTGAGGCTCTCTGAATCAGGAGTTATGACACAGATTAAGGTGTGGAGCTGAGATAAGGTGGCCATTACCTAAATCTTTTCTCTCTCTCTCTCTTTTTTTTTTTTTCTAAATCTTTTCTTTCATGTTTCTTCAAGGTACATAGTCATGGCAGGGACCACCTTCCTCACCTCTGACAACAGGTGCATAGTCTCTGGCCCAAGCCAGGCATCCAGTGTCTCCCACACAGATCGACCTAGGTGGGTCAACAGATCAACTGGAGCTTCCCTCTTCTGCTGGCCTGGTGGTGCAAACTCGCGATGGGCCTGGGCTGATGCTGAGTGGAAGAGGATGAGGGCTGCTAGGACCATCAGGATGGCTTTGAACAGATGCCTGCCCCACAGTGGACTACTGCCAGAGCCTGCCATGACTGAGTCTGCCAGGAGAGAAGCACAAGGTGAGTTGAAGGTCAGAACCAATAGATACCCACCCCCCAGCTGTGACTGCCCCAACATCCTCTTCCACTCCTACCCCTGCTCAAGCACCCATGCTATAGCTAGAAAGAAAAGCCTGTTACCTGAGAGGAAGACTGGGACTTCCAGCTTAAGCTGGCCATAACCATCTGATTCACTGGTTCCTCTTTCATAGCCTTTACTACCTGCATCCTGATTAACCAGCAAGTATTATTCAATGCCTTAGAGTGGGTGAAAAGGTCTAAGCTGTATGTCAGTTCTAAAAATCTGAGGGACTGTCTATGTCTTAGGTGATATGGGCATAAAAGAATTATAAAGACTCTAAAGGCTTTGCCCCAAGGAGCTTATAATCTACTTAAGATAACGCCAATATAGAAAACAAATTAAAAATAGACATAGGGTTACCACCACATAATGATGTAAATGAAAGTGCTTAGGCTGGGTGCAGTGGCTCACGCCTGTAATCCCAGAACTTGGGAGGCAGAGGCAGGTGGACTGCCTGAGCTCACAGGTTTGGGACCAGCCTGAGCCACAGTGAGACCTCATCTCTTAAAAAAAAAAAAAAAAAAAGCTAGGCACTGTGGAGGGCACCTGTAGTACCAGCTACTAGGGAGGCTGAGGCAAGAGACTCGCTTAAGCCCTAGAGTTCGAGGTTGCTGTGAGCAATGACACCACAGCACTCTACCGAGGGTGACAAAGTAAGACTCTGCCTCAAAAAAAAAAGAAAGAAAGAAAGAAAGAAAGAAAGAAAGAAAGAAAGAAAGAAAGAAAAATGTGAGCAGTTATATGTTCAAACAGGAATAACTGCACGCTCGCCATGTGCTCTGCAGGACCACCATGAGAGATGGTTATGACCCTCTTCACCCTAGTAGTACAGATGAGAACAAACTGAGACTCAGAAGTTATGAATTTGCTCAAGGTCACTGGTCTAACAAGTAGCAAGGCAAGGTTTTGAACCCATGCTTCTGCTTTCAAATCCCACATCATTAGGGAGTCAAAGTTTACAATGGATCTGAACCATGGTTGCTCACTAGAATCATCTGGGAGCTTCACGAAGTCCTGATGTTTGTGTTCTAAGCCCAGAAGCCATGATGGATGTTGCCTAGGCTTAGACCTACAAGAGCTCTTGTGGTGATTCCAACATACAAAGTTGAGAATCACTGATACAGAATGACCTCGTTTCTCCAGACCCAATGTACATGCAATAGTTTGAATATCCCCCAAAAACTCTTGTTGAAATTTAATTGCCATTATTATAGTATTAAAAGGTGGAGCCTTTAAGAGATGACTAGGTCACGAAAGCTCTGCCCTCATGAGTAGATTAATGCCTTTATCTTGTGAGTGGGTTAGCCATCTCAGGAATGGGGTCCAGAAAAAAAGGATGAGATGGGCCAACCTCCTCTATCTTCCTCTTTTCTCATGTGCTTGCTTCAGCCTTCTGCCCTTCTGTCCTGGGACAACCCTTATCAAATGCCGGTATCTTGCTCTTAGACTTCCCAGCTTCCAGAACGTTGTGTCTAATAAATTCTGTTCACTATAAATTGCCCAGCCTATGGTATTGTTATAGCAGCAGAAAATGGACTAAGACAGTAGGCAAAAGCTTAATGAACAACTTGTAAGGAAAGATATAACTACTAACAAAGCTAACATTTAGCTAGGTCTTGCCATGCACCACCTATCTCTAATCTTCACAACAGCCCATCAGTCAGGTATTGTTATTCTCTAGTTTACTGATAAATTTAGAAAAGTTAAGTAGTAAGTGGGGAAACTAGGATTTGAATCTGGGTGTATCTGACACTGAACACCTCACACATAACCACTCTTCGTATCTGTCCAACTAAGTCTCAGAAGTAATTTAGAAAATCATACAATGGATTATTCAAAAGCTAAAATAACTTGGCATCTACTAATCATCTCAGTGAATTACCAGTGAATTCACCTAACTACTTTGTGCTTTGTGCTCTGATCTTTCTGTAACATGATGCCTCAGACAAGTTATGATCCAACAAGTACCAACTCACTGAAGCAGGTGGGGATCAGCCAAGAAAACATATGCAAGCCCACCTTCTTCTTTTTTTTTTTTTTTTGGTAGAGACAGATTTTTACTTTATTGCCCTCGGTAGAGTGCCATGGTGTCACACAGCTCACAGCAATCTCCAGTTCCTGGGCTTAGGTGATTCTCTTGCCTCAGCCTCCCAAGTAGCTGGGACTATAGGTGCCCACCGCAATGGCTATTTTTTTTGTTGCAATTCGGCCAGGGCCAGGTTTGAACCCGCCACCCTCAGTATATGGGGCCAATGCCCGACTCACTGAGCCATCCGCAAGCCCACCTTTTATTTGCCTTCATGCCTTGTTCTCCTCCAGGCTCCGAAATGAACCTATAGCTCCAGGGAGTTTCTGTTATTTCAAACCTAATGATCAGAGGCTAAGCCATCCATACCCCTGAGTGTAGACCAGCCAGGTTTCTGAAGTTCTGTAGTTACTCAGGCACTCGAGGAGTTGGTCAAAAATCCAGAGCCGTTGGCATGAAGCACAGGGAAGAGAAGGATGTTGCCATCCTTGCTCAGTGGGAAGAAGGGTCAAAGAAAAGAGTTCCAAAAATACTGCATTTGGGGTACTTTCTGGCCCAGAAACAGCTGCTCTAAGCCCCTCTTGAGGCCTTGAAGGGTCAAGCAGGGCTTCAAAAAGGACTATTCACATGGAAGTATCTCAGACTGGGAAAGCCTTCTCATTTTGGCATGAATCAAAAAACAGATGGTTCCTGCCTGCCAGTGATCATGGATGAGGACACATAGGTCAGTTTCTAAGCTAAGTGGGTCATAACCATGCTGGGGACTTAAAAGAGCAGAGTTGCTATCTTGGGTTGGATTCTGTATCCAAGGACCTCCACCAGGAGGGATCAAATGTCTCCTCCACCCTAGAAGGTCAGGGTGCTGTGAGCTGCTCCTCCCACAGCAGCCTGCTGTGTTCTGTGCCAGCCTCAACTTTCAAGTGGCCATGTGCCTCAGGACAGAGGGGAGCTGGGGGATCTTGAAATAAACCCTCATAATGAAGGCCATGCAAGATGACCTTCTGAAGTACACCAGAAATCAAATCTAGCAGGATTTTGGAGTGCACCCTTTGGAGTTAATGAGTGTGGATGACTGGCTGGCTGTTCATTTTTTCAAATTGTTTTAACAGGATTCCTTCTCATTTCTTCCAGGTGGATCCCAGGCAGTATGACCTCACTGTCATTATGCCTCCTCACTTCACCCTAATCAAACATTAATAAAGAAAGAAGCCATGGGTACTCAAGAACCGAAGTAGACTTAACTCCTTTTGCCGTCCCCATCTTTTGCTGTCTTTTCATACCTCTTGGTACAAAACCAAACTGCACCAAGGAAGAAGCATAAGGAGTCTTAAACTTTTTCACCTCCTACAATGCCTGGCTTCAGACAAGTAGCAGGCACTCAACAAAAACAACTACAACAAATAACAATAAATAAATTATAATAATTTTTGTGTCGTGCTTCGTAATTTACAAAGTGCTTGTTCCTTCACTATCTCAACTATCAGAACAGTTTTTAAGCTATTATTACTTTCCCCATTTTACTCCAAAAAGTATGACGAGGAGAGGACCAGTGACTTATCCAAGATCACAGAGCACAACTGGGACTTGACTTCAGAACCCAGAATCTCAGTTTTGCCCTCTTGCTTGTCTTACACTCCCACACTGCCTTGGTAAGACATGATCACTGCCCTCACAGAGCTTAATGTTCTGCCAAATACCAGCAAGCTCAAAGAGGGAGGACCTCCAGACTCCCATGAGGAAACCACCTGCCAGAAGTTGACACACTGCTGGGCTTACAGGTCACAGGTTTTGTACCAAGAGGTATGAAAAGACAGCAAAAGACAGGGACCATTCCTGCCACTTCTGTTCAGGCAGCTGCAATATGGCTGGGGAAACTGCTTTACTTACTAGGACAGTGAGAAGGTACTACTGCATATGTTTAGCTGTGGTTTGCTATCGGGCTAGGGTGGGGCAGTCTACAGGCTGTTTCCTCCTCTTCTTTTCCCTTTGGTTAGCTTCCTTTAATGCTATGAATCACTCACTATGTAGCAGGAGGAGCAGCTGACATAGTGCCCTCTGTCAGGCCTGACCATCCCACCACTGCTCATAGTTGCCTCTATGGAGTAGCGGCTCTTTACTCTACTCGCTGCCGCAGCCTGTTAAACAAGGATATCTGCCCCATCCAGAGCTATTCACTCAGACTCTCCCAGAGGGGCCTCAGTCTTTGGTTTGTAAAACTCCCCCAGAATTTCTGATGTTTAATCAGACAGCTGCTACAAAAGATCAGAAGCACAGGAAAGAGTCTACTCCAGGCAAAGCCTCAAAAATGTAGCAGTGTACAAAGAACCTTAGACTTCTGTCCTAGGCTCAACCATGCCACAAACTAGAAATTAGCTTTATGCCTGTCACTTAACCTGTCTGTGCTTCATTCTCCTCAAATGAAAAATAAGGTGAAGCCAGGTTACGAGTTGCTGCCAAGAGTTAAGATGCTGCTGCAAGCACTTTGTAAATATCTTAGTAAACATGTAAAATATAGAAATATTTGCATCACACAAATTACTAATATACCACTCACTACATTAGCGGTTTATCAGCCTACTTCTCTCATTAGACTGACGGCCTCCTGATGGGATTTGAACATCTACCTTTCCTTGGAATCCCCAGAGAGTAGCACAGAACGATGACTAATAAATGCTTGTTAAATGAATATTAGAAGACCCGCCAAGAAGCCACGAGGGACGCAATGGAGAGACATGGAGAGGAGGGGAGGGAGGTTATTTTAACTGTTGATCCAAATATACAGCAGCCACCCGAGAAGCACAACCGAGTCGAAAGGAAGGTCCTAAACAGGACGAAGCTGCCACTGCAGAGAATGAAGTCACAGTACTGGCAAGTCTGGGGCAGCCCCCGCTAAACCCCTGACAGCTGCTGCCCAGCCAACTGCTTGGGGGGTAGGGCAAAGGCAAAGGGGCAGCTTCCAGCCGCGCCGCGCCCTCCCAGGGCCCAGCCTCCGGGAGACAGGGTGTCAGTGGCATGTGCTATTTCGAACAGTGCGTCCCCTGCCAAGAACTGTGGGGTGGTGTCGCTGGCAAGAGAGGTGCTGCGACCCACAAGTTCGGGGTACCCTGAGAGGCTCAAACCGAGGCTGCAAAGGATGGGGGTCGGGCGCTGGCCTCGTCCCCTACTCTGGCAGCCGCTCTGCCCCCGATGGACCTCGGAGCAGCGCTCGAAACCTCTTCTCCCCGGAAACGCGGGCCTTTCGGTTTACCTAGTAACGACGCCCCCGGTTGCATAGCAACGAAAATCCGGGTCCCAGTTTGTTTCGCCCGCCACGCGACGTCGGACCCCTCCCCACTACGGCTCCCCAGGCCGCACAGCTCGGTCCTGGCCCAACCTGCAACAGCTGCCGCCTCCCCGTGCTGCGTGCGGCCCCCTAAGTCTCGCTCTCGGCCTCCACTCACCGGCTCCAGCCGCCGCTATGCTTCACGTGCGACTTCACTAAAACGCGCCACCAAACCCGCGCCTCAACGCCGGGCGTTGGTTTATGGTCTGCGCATGCGCAAGGCGGGATGCGCTCGGAGGCTCGCAGCCCCCTCCCGGCCATAGCCGCTGCCGAGAGCGCATGCGTTCTGCCTGGTTTTTTTACTCCCCTGCCCTCCCTGGCAGCCCAAGCGTTCCCACCCGGAGAAAAATGAGAGCGGGAGTTTGAGCTGGGAACGGAAGTCTCTGTCAGAAAACCGGGAATAAGTGACCATATCTGGGCTGTAGAGTGGGGAAACTGAATCTTAAATAAAATCAGGGTCAAAGCTAATCCGCCTCTTCGAGTGCTCGGCACTTGGGGCAATGTAGTTCTCTAGTTGCAAAGTCCCCTCGTGGGGCTGTGTTGGGAAATGTAGTTCTAACCCGGGCGCTGCAGAGCACCTGGTCTTTTGAGAAACTCTTCGCGCCTAAAATGGCACAAAGGGAAAACGTGTTAGGCAGCTAAAGGCGCGTAACGCTAGTAAAGTGCATCCACTCCCTCAGCAAATCCACACCTGATCTGTGCACCGCAGATGGCTCCCAAATGTTAGCTCAGAATTGTGGAGAAGGAGGGGAAACCAACCCCCACTCCCCATTTCTACCATAAAGGCCGCATTGTGAAGGGGGCAGACCAAGGATTTGGAGGAGGTAATCCCTTGCCTGATTCGGCACGGCACTTCTTTTCTCTGTACCTTAGTTGCTTGACTTTCAAAACTATAAAGGGCCTAAAAATACCACTTCACAGTAGGTGTGAAGTTTCAAGGAAGAAACAAGAGTGAGCATTAAACAGACCAAAAAAAAAAAAAAAAACAAAGAAAGAAATCCAAGTTGCTCTTTGAATGTTTTATCACTATCATTGGCTGCCTTAAGACAGTTCCCCTTTGAGGTTAACCCTTCCTCAAACTCAGCCCTCTGAAATGTAACTCTTTGCCCTCACTCTGAATCAGCCTTATAATTCTGCCACTTTCTCACACTACACACCCAATTGACTACCAATCTGTAATCTCACCCAGTTGCTTCTTCCCAAGAAATGTTTCTCAGACTCATTCATCTTCATCTGGGCCCTTGTCACTTCCTGCCTTTCAGCTAAGAGTCTTCCAGAATGACTCTGGTAGTCTCCTGAACCCCACCTTCCAGCCTAACAGTCAACTTTATATTTGCTTGTGTAATCATTTCTGATTTGCAGGATTGCCAGCCTCAGGTTGCAGATTTTCCTGGGCAAAAAAATGTTAAGTTTAAGTTTTCTATGACAAATTAATTTTTTTAATTCGCTTTTCCATCTGAGTGGTATAAAAAATATCAGACACTTCAGGGTTATTCCCACCACCTTGAATTTCGGTTTCGTGAATTAAAATGAGGCCAAAAATAAGAGTGTGGGGAGAGTTCATCTAATCTTTAGTGTCAGTGGTTTGATATGGCAACTCCCAACACTCTCATTATCCTGCCTAATCTTATTATTATTATTTTGTTCAAGAAGTCTTTAATAGTACCTTTTGAGACATGTTCCTTTTTTTCTATGAATTAAAAAGACACAAATATTAAAAAGATATTAAAAGCTAGGAATTCTCCTGAAATTAATTTACAAATTCAGTATAATGCCAGTGGAATACAGGCCTTTTTAAAACTAGGCAAAATTTTTCTAAAGTTCATCTAGAAAGGTAAACATAGAAGAAGAGCCAGGAAAAAAGTAACCATAAGGGGAAATATCTCTTCCTATTTTTTAAAAATTATTTCACAAGATTAGGTGGTACACATGAATCACATCTGTAATACTTGAGTCCTGGCTATAAGTGTGCCCATCACCCAGTAGTGTTCACAGTACCCAGGGATGATGTATTCCCCTCCCTCCCTCTCCCCTCTCCCCAGTTGATTTCCACTGAGTTTTACTGCCCTCTGTGCACATGTGTGCTCCTTAGTTCCAAGGTAATAATACACGGGCTGCTTGTTTTTCTGTTCTTCCAATACTTTACTTAGGAGAATGGTCTCCAGCTCCATCCAGATTTTTGCAAATCCTGCTTAATAGTTTGTCACTCACCCATACAGGTTATCGCTGAATCTACCCAGGAAATATAGCTGCTTCTGGGGTTTTGGCCACCATGTCCCCATGCTTCCCAAGCAGCAACTGCAGCCTTGGCCCCAGGGGAGTAGGACACAGCCTTCCTTCCTCAGCAACCTACAGCACGTATATGTACATGCTCCTCCCACTAAAGTCTCCCTATTTATTGCACATCAGTGGTCCTGAATCATTTTTATTCCCTGGATGGCTTTTGAAACTGAAAAGCCTTAAAGGGAGTCCCTTTTTCATGTATTCTGCTGTCATAGCTATAAACTCCCCAGTGGATGAACACCTTCAGTTTTGCTCATTGTGGTATAACCAATGCTGAGTCCTGTACCTGCCTGGCACACAAGATGTGTCCCAAATTCAGTAGGTACAGTGCCAGCCACAATACACGGAGGCTGGCGGGTTCGAATCTGGTCCAGGCCAGCTAAAAGAACAATGACAACTACAAAAAAAAAAAAAAAAAAGAAATAGCCAGGCATTGTGGTGGGTGCCTGTAGTCCCAGCTACTTGGGAGGCTGAGGCAAGAGAATCACTTAAGCCCATGAGTTGGAGGTTGCTGTGAGGTGTGATGCCACCATACTCTACCAAGGGTGACACAGTGAGACTGTCTGAAAAAAAAAAAAAAAAAAAAGATAGTCCAAAATTAATTACTGGGTCTCCTTCCTTCTCTTCTGTCCCATCCTGACCAGTCTAGTAATTGTCTTCCAGAGGCTACTCTGGAAAAGTGGTTCCGTAGCTCAAATGCAGTCAAATGCTGTTTTGCTGCCAGCCCAATCAAGTCTAACCACCTCAGACTGAAGGCTCCACCTAATCAGTTCATTTTCTTTCTTACCTCACATATAAGCTTAGTACTTGAGATGCCTGGTCTGTCAGCCTGTTATCCATCTAACAATAGTTATAACATTCCTGCTATGTGCCAGGTACTGTGTAGCACTCTCAGACTCTAAGAGCAACAGTAATCAGAACTACAGTCCCAGCCATCATGAAGTTTACAGTCCAGCAGAGAAAAGACATCAAACAGACACTAAGTAAATAATCAAATGAACACAGTTATCTAAAGTGGCTTGTAGGGAATTATGGGTGCTCTGGACTAAACCTCCGTCAGGGGTCAAGAAAAGGCTTCCAGAGGAGGTAACATACCAGGTAAAACTGAAGCTTACATTGGAGAGCTTGGGAGGGAAGGGGGAAAAAGCAGACAGCTGAGCAAAGTTTTTCAGGCAAACTTTCTGGAGTCATCTAGAGTAATTCTGTTTGAAGAATCCAAAGGCCAATGTGGGCTGGACGTAGTGGCTCACGCCTATAATCCTAGCATTCTGGGACCAGGCTGAGCAAGAGCAAGACCCCTTTTTCTACTAAAAATGGAAAAGTTAGGGACACGCCTATGGCTCACCCATATACTGAGGGTGGCGAGTTCGAACCCAGCCACAGCCAAACTGCAACAAAAAATAGCCAGCATTGTGGCCGGCACCTGTGGTCCCAGCTACTTGGGAGGCTGAGGCAAGAGAATCGCCTAAGCCCAGGAGTTGGAGGTTGCTGTGAGATGTCATGCCACAGCACTCTACCGAGGGTGCCAAATGAGATTGTCTCTAAGAAAAAAATTAAGAATGGAAAAATTAGCTGGGCATTGTGGTGGGCATAGTCCCAGCTACTTGGGAGGTTGAGGTAGGAGAATCACTTGAACCTAGGACTTTGAGGTTTCTATGAGCTAGACTGAAGCCACAGCACTCTAGCCTGAGCAACAGACTGAGACTCTGTCTCAAAAAGAAAAAAAAAAAAAAAAAAAGAAGTGGTCATCCTGCTAATCCCCAGCGCCTCCTACCTTACTCTGATTTGTTTTATTCATGGTACTTACCACTCTCTGGAATTTTCTTATGTGTTATTTTCTGTGTCTTCCCACTGGAATGCAAGCTCTAAGACAGCAGAAACCTTGTCGTTCTTGTTCAACTTTTCTATTTCCAGTTATCAGAATAGGCACATAGGTGGCACCCAATCAATATTTGTTGGAGGAATGAGGAGACTGGGAGTAATGAGAATAGATTTTTCATTGAAAGTTGATCTCTGTGGGCAGCGCCTGTGGCTCAGTGAGTAGGGCACCAGCCCCATATACCAAGGGTGGCGGGTTCAAACCCTGTCCCAAGCAAATAGCAACAAAAAAATAGCCAGGTGTTGTGGTGGGCACCTGTAGTTCCAGGTACAGGAGGCTGAGGCAAGAGAATTGCTTAAGCCCAAGAGGTGGAGGTTGCTGTGAGCTGTGACGCTGCGGCACTCTACTGAGAGACTCTGTCTCTAAAAAAAAAAGAAAGAAAGTTGATCTCTGGCTGTTCTGTGGAAAGTAGATCAGAAGGAGGTCAGGCTAGAGGCAAGAGGAATAATTAGGATGCTACTTTATTGGTGCAGGAGAGAGATACCATTTTTGGGGTGGTGCCTGTGGCTCAAAGGAGTAGGGCACTGGCCCCATATGCCATAGGTGGCAAGTTCAAACCCAGCCCCGGCCAAAAAAAAAAAAAAAAAAAAAGAGAGAGATGCCATTTTTGTATATTAACTCTTCATAAGAATCCTGGGAGTTCATGCCTCCATTTTACAGATTAGGTGACTAAAGCATAGAGATATTCATACAGCAAACTATCTGGGTTGAGCTGGGTTTTGAGTACATAGTCTAACTTCAGAATCCATGTTCTTGGCCACTGTGTCATGCTACCCTTGATACCTATAACTTTCATTTTTCTCTCCAAACCTTTATGTTGTTTCTCTTTCTGGAATGCTCTTCACTCTCCTTATCCTCTATGTGAATATTGCCCACCTGTCAAAGTCCAGTTCATTCTCACATCTTTAGTAAAGAAGACTTCACTGACCATCCTGTCCCTTCTGTTCTGCATGATTCCTGAAAGTCTCTTATCTTACAGATATTCACAAAGAATCATACACTGAGCTGGAAGAGACCTGACCTGATTAAAGTGCAGTGGCCTCACTGCAACTTCAAACTCCTGGGCTCAAGAGATCCTTCTGCCTCAGCCTCCAGAGTAGCTAGGACTACTGGTGCACACCAGAATGCCTGGGTAATTTTTTTCTATTTTTAGTAGAGAGGGGGGTTTTACTCTTGCTCAGGCTGGTCTCTTAACTCCTGAGCTCAAGAGATCCTTCCAGGGCAGCTGTGGCTCAACGGAGTAGGGTGCCAGCCCCATATGCCAGAGGTGGCGGGTTCAAACCCAGCCCTGGCCAAAAACTGCAGAAAACAACAAACAAACAAACAAAAAAGAGATCCTTCCACTCTGGGCCTAAGCAAGAGCAACACGCCCATCCCTCCTGGCCTGGGACCTAGAAGATATTAGCAGTTTATAAAGGCCATTCATTTGGACTGAGCTTCTGCACAAGGCCCAACAGATCATACCAAAATGGAGTTACTTCTCAAGTTCCATGCCACCAATACAAAACTAAGATCTTTATCTTTGTTCTGAGAAATCAGGACAAAGGAAAAAGAGAGAGGGAAGCTAAATCCCCCAACGCCAGTTTTAGTGAGCAAGAGAAGGATTAGGGGCAGGCAGAAAGCAGGGTATGCTAACACTAAGTAAGTCCCAGGCGCGTCGGTGGCTCACATCTGTAATCCTTGCACCCTGCCAGATGGAGGCAGGTGGATTGCCTGAGCTCGTGGGTTCCAGACAAGCCTGAACAAGAGCAAGACGCTGTCCCTAAAAATAACTGGGGAGACCCCGTCTTTAAAAATAACTGGGCGTTGTGGTAGGTGCCTGTAGTCCCAGCTACTTGGGAGGCTGAAGCAAGAAGATAGCTTGAGCCCAAGAGTTTGAGGTTGCTGTGAGCTGTGATGCCACAGCACTCTACTAAGGTCAACAAAGTGAAACTGTCTCAAAAAAAAAAAAAGAAAAAGAAAAGAGAGAGAGAGAGAAGTCCCTTCACTTCAACCTTCACAAAAGAAGTAACTTTGGGGTGGGGTGACGCCTCTGGCTCAAGGAGCGCTGGCCCCATACACGGGAGGTGGTAGGTTCAAGCTCGGCCCGGGCAAAAACTGCAACTAAAAAAAAAAGTAACTTTGAAATGACCATTCGCTTTGTTTTGTCTCCCCCCCCACCCCCCACCCCGTCTCTCAGCCCTTTTCTATCAAACCAACCTCCTGTCTTCAGCTCATCAAAACACTCATTCTATTTTATAGAATGGGGCGTTGCCCTATTCTAGAATACAAAATAAAAGCTTAGTTAAGATCTTTAAATTTGTCGCAATTTTGTCTTTTGACAAAGACGAAGGGGGGCAGTAAAGAGGATGACTTGTCCAAGATCACAGAGCAAACTGGTAATACAGGCAGGACCAGAACAGTTTCTCGGCCCGTGTAAGTTTCCCTGCCCACAAGCAGCCGGGCTTTCTCCACCCGCCACCGGCGTCTCTCTAAGGGTCGCAGGAGAAACACCTGCCTCAGAATTACGTGGGACAAACCCGAGGATTCTGCATTCTAACAAGCTCATTAGGAAAGTCTCGCGCACATAACAGAAAGTTTAAATAACTATGGTCGCCCCGCCCATGGCAGCGCCTTTCTCAAAACAAGTGTCGCCAAATTCCTTTGGCTTTAAAATTCCCACTGCATCTTGGGAAATGTAGTTTGGGCTTCCTTCTTCCTCTGTCCCCCTCGCTTTACGGAAGGAGCCGAATCAATCCGGAAACAGTCGAGCGTTCCTTGGCGGGCCCTTTCCTGCCCTGTTGCATTCTGGGAAAGGGCAGTTTCCGTTAGGTGCTGAAGGCTGAGGCGCGCGACCGGCCGCATTCCCACGTGAAGCGCTACGCTATCTTCGCTCCGCGGGGCTGCTCCCAGCTCTCCGCGGAGAGTCGCGGCAGCAGCTGGGGACCGGAAGTGGCTCGCGGAGATTGAGAAGCTAGTCCCGGAGCCGGGTGTGAGGCCCCGGAGCGCGGCGACGGCGCCATGTCCCTGATCTGCTCCAGTGAGTATTGGCTGCGGCCGATCGCGGGTCGCAGGAGGCCGGAGAGCCGAGAGGGAGCGCGTGCGGGCCGTTGCGGCGCTTGGATCTGCGCGGAGTCGGGAATGAGGCACCCGAGAGGCAGAGCGGCGGCCTGTCAGCACGAGGGTCCTCTTCTCAAGAAGCGCGGGGTGCGTTTGCGCAGTGCTCCGCAGTTTACACGGTGCCTCAGGCTTATTGCCGCAGGGTTACTGAGGCCAGCCACTTCGGTCTACGGAGCAGAAACAGTTCTGAGCCGAGGGAGCTGGTGCAGCGTAAACAGCCCTGATGTTGAAGTCAGGAAACTCGAGGGCTTGTGCAGGGTCAGGCTCCGATTGGCTTTGTGAACTGACGCAAAGCTCTGGGCCTCGCTTTCCCCATCTGCAAAATGAAGAGCATTGCCCTGAATGT
The DNA here is from genome assembly GCA_963574355.1 of Loris lydekkerianus. Lineage (NCBI taxonomy): Eukaryota > Metazoa > Chordata > Mammalia > Primates > Lorisidae > Loris > Loris lydekkerianus. The sequence goes on along the minus strand of CAUYPK010129195.1, from coordinate 72,113 downwards.
TGTCCGACGTCTCGCTCGGATAATCTGAGCTTTTGCAATTTGCGAAGGTCACACAGCGAGTTAGAGGCACAGACAGGGCTGGAAGGAAGGTGTCTGGCTCCCTGCCTCACACTGTGTGACTCATGAAAACAGCGTATATTTATAAAATCCTTATTGCTTTACGACCTGCTTCCAAGTCTACGATCTCATATTAATCTCATAAGAATTGCCTGAAGAAGAAGTAAAGACACTGGTTTTACAGATGAGGATGTAAGGCTCAGGAAGAGTGAGGCTAAGGATACACATCTAGTAAGTGGCAGAGCTGGGTGACGCAGTTAGTTGACTCGGAACTTCGCCCCTGAATCTGTGCTTTTTCTGTGCTTCTGTCTTTCCTTTTGGTCTTTTACTGTCGCATGCAGGTGTTTATCCATCTTGTTTCATTGGATTATTAGTTTCACATCCCTTTTTCTATTCACTTCCTTCTCAGAACCTCTCCATTAATCCAAAGAGGGGAGGGAAGAAAGGGAAATGATAAACAGAAAAAGGAATCGTTCACATTGAAGAAATTACAATTTGCAGAGGTTTTTCCACATTTATTGTTTCTTTCAGTCTTGAAGAAGCTCTCTTTTATAGAGATGCCGTCACATTGCACAGCTCACTCTGCGCCAGCAGCTGCAGACAACCCGCCAAGAGAGGAGCACCATACCTCCTCTCACTTGTTCACTCATTTTTTTGATGTTTACTGAGTGCCTCCTGGGCATCTGCCTTGTGCTGGACGTCAGAGGCCTGCTGTAATCCCTATCCTCAAGGGTGCACAGTTTCTCGAGGCAAGCATGTATACCTCTTTTGGGAGTGTTGTGAGGCTAGGTTACTCTATGTAAAATGCTTAGAATCACAAAGTAATGTACCATGCAGTTGTACCACATAAGTGTTTTAAATATTGTAGGGCTTGTCATATTGCTCCTTGGAATGTTCCAAGTTGTGCGTATCTTTTTACATGCTAATTAGCGGACTATTGGCTGGCCCTCCTATCTTACTTTAAGATGAGGGGCTGTTTACCTCCAAAGACCAAGGCAGGATTAGAGAGTTGGGGCTTTCATCCCTACCCTCCCCCCCCCCCCCACCACACACACCTATCTGGGGAAGAGAGAGGAGCTTACGGTTAAGTTGTTCAGCAGTGGCTAGCGTTTTAATCAATCGTGCCTTTGTTATTATCCCTTCATAGAAACTATAGTGGGATACAGAGGTTCTGTATGAGGCTCAATACTTCTTCTCTCATATCTCACCCTATACATCTCTTCATCTGTATCCTTTCTTTTCTTAATAATAAATTGGTAAATGTAAGTGTTTCCCTGATTTTTGTGAGCCACTAGGAAATTAATGGTCACGGGAACTCTTGATTTATTGTCAGTTTTCTCAGAAACATAGGTAAAACTACCTGAGGCTCAAGACTGGCTCTCATTAAGTAGAGTCAGAATTGAATTGGAGGACACTAGATGTCCCTGGTGAACGACTACTTGCTTGATGTGTGGGGGAAAAAAACCCCACATCTGAGGTCACAGATTAGTGTTGTAAGAGTATGAGAGGAAAACTGATTTTGTTATTCCTATATTCTCAGACTTTATAATTTCTTTGATGAAATCTATCCAGGTGGATTATTACCTAGACTGAAGTGGGTGTCAGGCATTGGAGTGGCTTCATGTGTATCCCCATGTTGTGAAGCAAAATGGATACTCAGCCATTTTTGTTCAAAAATGAGATGGACAGGGATTATTGACCGTATTCAGTAGGTCCTGGTACACACTAGTAGTTAATAATTATTGTTGACTATCTGACTGTCAGGAGAGATGAATGGAGAAGTTAGTTACGTGCTGGAAAACATTCTTGCTTGGTGTCATATGTCTTGCTTCCTATTAATTGAGTGTGAGGATGTCTGGTCTTGTTGGGCTAATAGCAGGTGAGGAATCCTGAATGCCCAAGATTCTCTTTTACCCTGAGCTCAACTGCCTGCCTTTTCTCTACAGTCTCCAATGAAGTGCCAGAGCACCCATGTGTATCTCCTGTCTCTAATCATGTCTATGAGCGGCGGCTCATCGAGAAGTACATTGCAGAGAATGGTACAGACCCCATCAACAACCAGCCTCTCTCCGAGGAGCAGCTCATTGACATCAAAGGTGCCACTGGCTGACCTTAGTCTAGGGCAGGGGTTTTTAACCTTTTTTTATCTCATAGCACACTTGAACCTGTAGTTAAATTTCTGCAGGTCTTCTAGTTAAACTTCCACGACACACTTAAATTACGCTGATCAAAAAAAAAGAATATACTTACAGTGCTTTGAACTTCTATGAAAATAATGTAATTAATGATCCTTAAAAATTTGGGAGGCACACCTATGATCCTCTCACAGTATATGGGTTAAAAATCACTGGTGTAGGGCCATCTTTGCTTGGAGCTTGAGGGGATGGGAGGTGGTGCCAGTGCATTGGAGGAGGAGATACTGGTCTGTTAATGGTTAAGGGGAAAAGAGGTATGGTGGGAGAGAGTCTTCTGGGTTACAGTTCTTCATGCCTAGTTTCCCTCTCTTGGCAGTTGCTCACCCAATCCGGCCCAAGCCTCCCTCAGCCACTAGTATCCCGGCCATTCTGAAAGCTTTGCAGGATGAATGGGTGAGTTCCAGGGAGGGAATCAGGCACTGTCTTCCTCACTTGAAGAGAACACATCACTAGACTAGGACTTGAGGGTGGGAAGGATGGAGCATTACTTAAGAGTATGAACTGTGGCATTGGGGACTGGTTTTATTCATCACTGTATCCCCAGCACTGAGAGCAGCACCTGGTACATGGTAGGTACTCTAGAAACGTGAATGGATGAATGAATACATCTTGCAGGACTGTCTGGCACAGTGGCCAGCACAGTGAGGCCAATCAATGAATACTAGCAGGTTGTATTGAGTACATAGGATTTTTACTTCTCTATTCTTTTGATGCTTTACTAAGACTAATGTGTTCCACTTCCATCCAGGTTAATACAAAAGATGTAAAGCAGCAGTGTTACTGTTCCATTTTAGAGAGGGGATGGCATGGCATCTGTGATTTGCTGGTAAATTAGAGAAGACAGGGATGGGAAAGAGCTGGCTCCTACTTGTGCTGTGTGCCCCAGGAGTGTGGCCTGGGTAGGAGCTCAGGAGTGTATGTGGCATGTTCAGAGTCACTCTGATGTTGCTTGAGTCTAGGCCATTCCTGTGGGCCAACTCTACTGGGTGCTCTCTGCATCCCCTCCCCCACCTCACAATGATGTTTCCCTCTCCCAGGATGCCGTCATGCTGCACAGCTTCACTCTGCGCCAGCAGCTGCAGACAACCCGCCAAGAGCTGTCTCATGCTCTGTACCAGCATGATGCTGCCTGCCGTGTCATTGCTCGTCTGACCAAGGAAGTCACTGCTGCCCGAGAAGGTGCAGCCTCTCCCCTGCCATCCCCCACTCTGGGCTGGTCATGCTTTGAAATATTTCATTTCTGACATTATTTTTTCTCTCAGCTCTGGCCACCCTGAAACCACAGGCTGGTCTCATTGTGCCACAGGCAGTGCCAAGCTCCCAGCCAAGTGTTGTGGTGAGTGTATCCCCTGACCCCCTCTTGCCAGTAGCTCATTTGTGTGCAGTGGCCCATGGAGCTCTCTTTATGTGTCGTCTTCTGTGCCTCTCACTCAACCTTTCTTTTCTTTTTTGAGACAGAGTTTCATTATGTTGTCCTCTGTAGAGTGGCATGGTGTCACAGCTCACAGAAGTGTCAAACTTTTTTTTTTTTGCAGTTTTTGGCTGGGATTGGGTTTGAACCCGCCACCTCCAGCATTTGGGGCTGGTGCCTTAATCCTTTGAGCCATAGGCGCCGCCCCACAAACGTCAAACTCTTGGGTTTAAATGATTCTCTTGCCCTACACCCAGCTACTTTTTGGTTATAGTTGTCATTGTTGTTTGGCAGGCCTGGGCTGGGTTTGAAACTGCCAGCTCCAGTGTATGTTGCTGGCACCCTAGCCACTGAGTTATAAGCCTTATTTTTCTTTTTTTTTAGCCCTTCTTATATTGTGTCTCACTCCCAAAAGGTGTGTCACACACTGTGACCCTCTGCACCTCCCTCCCTCATTCCCTCTCTCTTTTCTCTCCTTCCCCCACCCCCTACTGTGTACTAGATTATTAATTGTCCTCATATCAGAATTGAGTACATAGGATTCTTGCTTCTCTATTCTTTTGAGGCTTTACTAAGACTAATGTGTTCCACTTCCATCAGGTTAATACAAAAGATGTAAAGCATCTCAACCTGTGGGTTGTGACCCATAGGAACTGTATTAAAGGGCTGCGGCATTAGGAAGGTTGAGAACCACTGATGTAAAGTCTTCATCTTTTTTAATGGTTGAATAGTATTCCATGGTATACATATACCACAGCTTGTTAATCCATTCCTGGGTGGGCATTTAGGCTGTTTCCACATTTTGGCAATTGTAAATTGAGCTGCGATAAATAGTCTAGTACAAGTGTCCTTATGGTAAAAGGATTTTTTTTCTTCTGGGTAGATGCCCAATAATGGGATGGTAGGATCAAATGGGAACTCTAGTTTGAGTTCTTTGAGGTTTCTCCATACTTCTTTCTAAAAAGGTTGTATTAGTTTGTAGTCCCACCAGCAGTGTAAAAGTGTTCCCTTCTCTGCACATCCACGCCAGCATCTGCAGTTTTGAGATTTTGTGATGTGGGCCATTGTCACTGGGGTTAGAAGATATCTCAGGGTGGTTTTGATTTGCATTTCTCTAATAATTAGGAATGATCATTTTTTCATATGTTTGTTAGCCATTTGTCTGTCTACTTTAGAGAAGAGTCTATTCATCTCTCTAGCCCAGTGATATAATGATGCAAGTTATTGTTGACTCTTTTCATGTGGATTAATTTGAGTTCTCTGTAGATCCTAGTTATCAAGCTTTTGTCCGATTCAAAATACACAAATATCCTTTCTCATTGTATAGGTTGTCTGTTTGCTTTGGTGGTTGTCTCCTTTGCTATACAGAAGCTTTTCAGTTTAATTAAGTCCCATTTGTTTATTTTTGTTGTTTCAATAGCCATGGAAGTCTTCTTTATAAAGTCCCTATGCCAATATCTTCAAGTTTTTTTCCCATGCTTTCTTTGAGGATTTTTATTGTTTCATGATTTAAATTTAGGTCTTTTATCCATCTTAAATCAGTTTTTGTGAGTGGAGAAAGGTGTGGGTCCAGTTTCAGTATTTACCATGTGGATATACAGTTCTCCCAGCATCATTTGTTGAATAGGGATTCTTTCCCCCTGTGTGTGTTCTTGATTGGTTTATCAAAGATTAGGTAGCTGTATGATGTTAGTTTCATCTGGTTTTCTATTCGGTTTCAAATGTTTATGTCTCTATTTTTGTGCCAATACCATGCTGTTTTGATCACTATGGCTTTATAGTACAGCCTAAAATCTGCTAGGCTGAAGCCCCTGGCTTTGTTTTTATTACTAAGAATCGCCTTAGCTATATGAGGTTTTTTTCTGGTTCCATACAAAACGAAGAATTGTTTTTTCCAAGTCTTGAAAGTATGATATTGGTATTTTAATAGAGATGGCATTGAATCTGTAGATTGCTTTGGAAAGTATACACATTTTATCAACATTGATTCTTCCCTGCCATGAGCATGGTATGTTCTTCCATTTGTTAATATCTTCTGCTATTTCTTTTCTTAGGGTTTTGTAATTTTCTTTTTTTTTTTTTTTAGAGACAGAGTTTCACTTTGTCACCCTTGGTGGAGTGCCGTGGCATCACAGCTCACAACAGCCTCCAGCTCTTGGGTTTAGGTGATTCTCTTGCCTCAGCCTCCTGAGTAGCTGGGTCTACAGGTGCCCGCCACAATGCCTGGCTATTTTTTTGTTGCTGTTTGGCCGGGGCCAGGTTTATGGGACTGGGGCCCTACTCACTGAGCCACAGGCACCACCCTTTCATTTTCTTTATAGAGGTCCTTCACCTCTTTTATTAGGTATATTCCTAGGTATTTTATTTTCTTTGAAGCTACTGTGAAGGGGATTAATTAGTTTCTCGTCTTGGCTCTTACTGGCATATAAAAAGGCTACTGACTTACGGACATTGATTTTGTATCCTGAGATATTACCGTATTTATCGATCACTTCCAGGAGTCATGGGATTGAGTCTTTGGGGTTCTGTAAGTATAAGATCATATCATCAGCAAAGAGGGAGAGTTTGACCTCCTCTGCTCCCATTTGGATGCTCTTTATTTCCTTCTCTTGCCTGATTGTATTGACTAGAACTTCCAGCACTATGTTGAATAGTTGTGGTGATAGAGGACGACCTGGTGTGATTCCAGTTCTAAATGGAAAAGCTTTCAGTTGTACTCCATTCAGTAAAATACTAGCTGTGTCACCCTTACGTTTGTTTTTTTCAGGGTGCTGGTGAGCCAATGGATTTGGGCGAGCTGGTGGGAATGACTCCCGAAATTATCCAGAAGGTAAGTCCTGCTCTCACTTAGGAATGCTGATGGGCTTAGATTGCACTATCTGCCTTGAGTCCATTGTGACTAAAAATCCCATACATTTAGGAGTAGAGTGTAGTGGTGAAGAGCAGGGACTCTGGAACTAGACTGACTAGGTTTGTATTTTGATGCCACTGCTTTATGATCGTGGCTTATTTAGCTAACCCTTCTCTGTCTCATTTCCCTTGCTTCTAAACTGAGACTATAATAGTACCTACGTTAGAGGTTTGTGGGAATTTAGAAGATTTAGTTACTGATAAGTGTGATGCTTAGCTCTCATTGGGGTTCTTTACAGATATTAAACTACCATATTATAAGTTTCTGTGCCTTTTTCCTTTGGGGGAGACAGGACAGGAATTAATCATCTTCATTTTACAGATGAAAGAAATACCTCATAGGAGGCAGAACTGGACTCCTGATTCCAAGTCCAGTGCTCTATTTTGTACATGGAATCTTCGTTTGTGGGGCTTGGTGGTATCTTTCTAAGAAGATCAGATTGTCAGCATGGATCTGAGCTCTTGATCTGTGGGAGTGCTACAGACCTGATTCAGGTCCTTGCTCTGTTGTTATCACCTCTTTGGTCTTGGGCAAGTGACTTGGCTTCTGTGAGGCTGTTTCCTTAGCTGTAAAATAAGGTCTTCAATATCTACTTGGAAAGCTGGGATGAAAGTAAAAGAGGTAATGCTTGTAAGTCTAGCATAGAAGTTGTCAGGTAACAAGTTGATCATGTTTACAAAAGTACAGATGTGACCAGCATCCAATGTGCCATTGTCCTGGCAAGATAATTTGTCTCATAGTTTGCCTATTCCTTCCTAGCTTCAAGACAAGGCCACTGTGCTAACCACGGAGCGTAAGAAGGTGAGTCTTCTGGAGCCAGCAAAGGGAGCTGGCCTGGTAGGAGGCAGTTGACCCCTTAAGAGAAAGAGGGGTGGCTGAATCTTGTATTCATTACTGCTTTTCTTGGCCATAATTCATTTTCTCAGAGGGGAAAGACTGTGCCTGAGGAGTTGGTGAAGCCAGAAGAGCTCAGCAAATACCGGCAGGTGGCATCCCACGTGGTGAGTGGCTGGGTTCCCAATAACTTGGAGTCAGGCCTTCTCCTGCTATTTCTGGGGTGTGGCCAGCCAGCATGGAGAGTAGTAAGTGGAAAACTGTCTAGGCCCTCTGGCCCTGTTTGTCACCTGGGCTCATTACTTGTTTGGGCTCCTCTCTTGCCCAACTCTTGGTCTCAGTAATTTAGAAGGGAATTACCATATCCAGGCAGAAAGCCAAGGGGGATGGATAAGAAATAGAAGTAACTCTTATTATTCTTAGAGGACGGGTGACTAGGGATGGCAGTGGGGGAGTTGTATGGCTTTGTGGCCTGCTGAGATCTGGCTGTGACAGGGTTTGATGTGGCTCTCTCTGCAAAGGGGTTGCACAGTGCCAGCATTCCTGGGATCCTTGCCCTGGACCTCTGTCCCTCCGACACCAACAAGATCCTCACTGGTGAGAGTCTGGGTCTGGCCCAGCAGACTAAACTGGGGGAGGTATAGCAGGGAAAAATGCATGCTCCTTGTCCTCTTTTCATGGACCTGGGGACAGAAGTCCTTTCTTCAACAAAAGTGCCTGGGTAGACCTGGCTCATTTTTAAATCTTATTTCTGTCCTCTCCAGGTGGGGCGGATAAAAATGTTGTTGTCTTTGACAAGAGTTCTGAGCAAATCCTGGCCACCCTCAAAGGCCATACGAAGAAGGTTACCAGTGTGGTGTTTCATCCTTCCCAGGTAAGGGGTTCTCCCCACTACCTCTGGTTCTTCTTCTCTGAGCCCCATTTCCCTGAAATGGTGGTCCCTGAACCATCCTCCACTCCCCTTCATTCTCCCTGGTGACACAGGGGTGAGAAAGAGCTCTGACTCCTGAGAGTGGGCCTTGGGAGGGCCTCTGTCTGGAGTCATAGGATTGCCCTCTAAAGCAGGGATCTTCAGACCTGGGAGGGTGGGAGGGGAAAGGAAATGGATAGTTTGACATATTCTTGGAAATATATTAGAGAAAGAAAAAAACTTTACCCTGTTTATAATATAAACTACAGAAAACAAAACTTAACATAATCTTGACTTAGAAATATATGAGGAAGAAAATACAGGGTGGCCATCAAGATCATGTGCAATTTACTATGTTAAATTAAATTGCACATGGACTTTATGGACACCCTGTGTGTCAGTTTCTCATGATTCTAAGGATAGAGGTGGTAAAAACTTGTTGTTGAGTATTAACAGTGGCGTGAGTTACAGATAGAGAGAACTTCTGGTTTATTGAGTAAAGATAATTCATGAGACCCGAATAATTATATTATGAGATTTGGGACTACAGGACTGTGTTTGGATCAGTGCTTCCCAGACAGTCAGCCTTTTCCTTGACTTAGACCTTGAGAAATGAGAAGTAAAAGAATAACATGATAAATTGTTCATGAAGCTAAATTTATTCACATTAAAAGTTTTGCTTTCCTGTTTACTTAGTGTTAATAGTTATGTCTCTTGTGAAATCATGTTGAGAAGAGGTGATAGTTGTTTTTACCTTTTGATTTCTAATATGTTAATTACCCAAAATAATCGGTTAGTGACACTGTATGTTCTCTACCTGCTCCAAGTCTTTCAGAGTTTAACTTGCTCCTGAAATTCCTAAGTGTGGGATGCACTGAAATATGATCTCACAGCCCCTTCCAGTCCCAGTACTCTTCAGACCTGTGCCATCCAATATGTAGTCATTGTAGTCATTAGCTACGTATGGCTATTTACATTTCAATTAAAAGAAAATACATTTCCTCCATTGTACTACCTACATTTCTCCTTTCAGTGAAGTTGCTTTCTGTTGCAGTTACCCTTCTTACCACTAGATGGCAAGGCCTCTGCAAGGCTTGATGTTTTTATGTTGTTATTTTAATAGCATTTACCCTTGGCCCTCTCAGGCTTTGTTGGATGGACAAGTGAAACCGGGAAGGACAGGGCTAAAAAGAGAAGCAGTTGTTCGTAGTTGTGGCCACCCTGGTTCCTTTTGTAAGATGGTTATTGTCTACCTCTCTTTTCTGTCTCTGATCCTCCTCATCTTTGCTTTCCTTTTAGGACCTGGTGTTTTCTGCCTCCCCAGATGCCACTATCAGGATTTGGTCAGTCCCGAATGCCTCTTGTGTACAGGTTGTTCGGGCCCATGAGAGTGCTGTGACAGGCCTCAGCCTCCATGCCACTGGTGACTATCTCCTGAGCTCCTCTGATGACCAGGTGTGGTCCCAGCCAGGGCCCTGAAGAGGACTGAACACCCTGGGAGGAGGGAACATCTTACCAACCCCAGCCAGTTCCTCAGAGCTTTGAAGGAGAATGTTTTCTTTCTGATGTTTTTTTCTTCTGGGAGGTGCTAGCTTTGCTAGGGTTTGCCGTCTTGGGGTCTCTGCCTTCCTGAAGGACCACCAGAGCCTGGGGGCCTACTGTCTCACTGGTTTTGTCTCTTTCCTTTCTAGTACTGGGCTTTCTCTGACATCCAGACAGGGCGTGTACTCACCAAGGTGACAGATGAGACTTCTGGCTGCTGTAAGTTGCTTCAGGCTGTAAGTTGCCTCAGAAGTATTAGACTCTTTATTTGCTGCTTATCATTTATTTTTGTCTTATATAGTCCTTTGTTCATTTTTTCTTCTAAATGTACTTTTTTTGTGTGACAGAGTCTCACTCTTTTGCCCTGGGTAGATGCTATGGCATCATTGTAACTCACAGCAAATTCAAATTCATGGGCTCAAGCAATCCTCCTTCTTCAGCCTCCTGAACAGCTGAGACTACAGCACCCACCACCACACCCAACTAGTTTTTCTGTTGTTGGTAGACAGGGTCTCACTCTTGCTTAGGCTGGTCTTGAACTCCTGAGCTCAATCCACCTGCCTTGGCCTCCCAGAGTGCTCAATCCCCCTACCTTGGCTTCCCAGGGTGCTAGGATTACAGGTGTAGTCAGTGTACCCAGCCTCTAAATGTACACTTAACCACCAGCTCTTGTTTAGTGTCAGGCTTTGTGCTGGGTGTAGTAAGTATGTAAAGAACAAGAAACCTACCTTTGTTCCTCTTAGTATCTCCCCGTGGGCTCTGACCACAGGTCCATCTTCTCCACAGCTCTCACCTGTGCGCAGTTCCATCCCGATGGACTCATCTTTGGAACAGGGACCATGGACTCTCAGATCAAGATCTGGGACTTGAAGGTAGGACACGGAAGGCCTTTGTCTGAGGCCCAAGGTTGGAGGGGGTGCATGCTCTTGTGAAGACTTGTGAAGGTGTAGTGCTGATTAGGTGCTTATGGCACTTAGCCCTAGGGTGTCTGAAGGTGGAGTGATAGGGACTCTATCACTATCAGGCGTGATGTGACAGGGATGGTCTGGGGGTGCCCTGGTTATTCCTGCTGGTTGTCCTTCCTGGAAAGACAGAGAGGACATCTCAGAAGTTTGGAAAGCCCCATTTTCTTCTCATGATCAGTGGGTGATGTATTTTACTACTCACCCCCCCACAACTGTAGGAGCGCACCAATGTGGCTAACTTCCCTGGCCACTCAGGCCCCATCACCAGCATTGCCTTTTCCGAGAATGGCTACTACCTGGCTACAGCAGCTGATGATTCCTCAGTCAAGCTCTGGGATCTGCGCAAGCTTAAGAACTTTAAGACATTGCAGCTGGATAACAACTTTGAGGTGTGCCCCACCCCACCCCCCAACTCTCACTGTTGCATCTTTTCATTTGTTGATTATTTACTGAATTAATCAAAATTCTTTTCTATCCCAAGTTGCCCTATAGTTTCTGTTCCCCATGTGTAACTTTCTCTCTTTCTGATGCTGGCAGGTGAAGTCACTGATCTTTGATCAGAGTGGTACCTACCTGGCCCTTGGGGGCACTGATGTCCAGATCTACATCTGCAAACAGTGGACGGAGATTCTTCACTTTACAGGTAGAGGCTGGCCCTGGGTTCCTGAGGTTTCTTCGTGCCAGGCCCCAAGGGAAGCCTTACTGGCTTAGGGATCTGTAGGGCTTGTATGAGTTTGCCCAGGTAGCTTTTATCGCTACCTGCAGCAGTAGAGCATAGTGGCTAAGGAAGTGGTCTCAGATTTAGACTGTGTAGTGTAAATGTTAGCTGTAGCTCTGCCACTTCCAGGCATTGTGGCATTGGGCAAGTTACTGCAGGGGAGGGAAAACATTCTCTGTACTCTCTGGAAGTTTGATAATTAAGTCTATGAAATGAACTGACAATAAATAGATAAACAAGAGAAGAGCCATTTTAACTACATGCATATGTACATACAAAATGTGAGGCTTGAAAAAGGTTAGATGATTGAAGCTTATATAGTCATTTGCCACTTAACTGTAGGGATACATTCTGAAAAATGCATCCTTAGACAGTTTGGTCATGTGAACATCATAGTGTACATACACAAACCTGGATGGTATAGCCTACTATACATTATGTTCTATGGCCTTTTGCTTCTGGGCTGCAAATCTGTACAACGTGGTACTGTACTGAGTACTACAGGCAGCTTTAACATAACAGTAAGCTCTGTGTATCTAAACACAGAAAAGATATAGTAAAAATACTATATAAAAGATAAATAGGGCCAGTGCGGTGGTTTATACCTGTAGTCCTTGCACTGTGGGAACCCAAGGTAGAGGATTGCTTGAGGTCAGGAATTTGAGACCAGCCTGAGCAGGAATAAGGTCCCATCTCTACTAAAAATAGAAGAATTAGCTGGGTGTGGTGGTGTACCCTCATAGTCGCAGCTACTTGGGAGACTGAGGCAGGAGGATCACTTGAGCCTAGGAGTTTGAGGTTGCAGTAAGCTCTTATGACACCACTGTACTCTGGCCAGGGCAGCAGAAAAAAAAAAAAAAAAAGATAAATGGCACACCTGTATAGGTCCTACCATGAATGGATCTTACAGGACTGGAAGTTGCTCGGGGGGGGGGGGGGGGGTGGGTCAGGGTGTGAGTGGTGAACAAGTGTGAAGTCCTAGGACATCACTGTACACTATTGTAGACTTTATAAACACTGTACAGTTAGGCTACATTATTTATAAAAATATTTTTCTTAAAAAAATGAACCTTAGCTTACTGTAACCCTTTTTTACTTTATAAACTTCAGGGTTTTAAAAAATATTTTTGACTCTTATAACATTTAACTTAAAACACAAACACATTGTATAGCTCTGCCTAAGTGTTTCCCTTGTTTATGTCCTTATTGGATAAGCTTTTTTCTGTTTTCAAAATTATTTCTTTTAACTTCTTAAGTTTTTTAAAAAATTGAAATACAAATGCACACATTAGCCCAGGCCTGCATATGACCAGGATCGTCAATACACTATCTTCTACCTCCCTCTATTTTGTCCCGTCAGAAGGTCTTCAAATGACTCATGGAGCTACCATCTCCTGTGATAACAGTACCTTCTGGAATACCTCATAAAGCTCTCCCTGAGGCTGTTTTACAGTTAACCTTCTTTTTTGAGACTTTGGAGACTGAGACTTACTCTTTGTCACCCTGAGTGCAGTGGCCTCATCATAGTTCACAGCAACTCCAAACTCCTGGGCTCAAATGATCCTCCTGAGTAGTTGGGACTGCAGGCATGCACCACCACGCCAGGCTAATTTTTCTGTTTCTTATAGAGACAAGTGTCTTGATCTTGCTCAGACTGGTCTTAAACTCCTGAGCTAAAGCAATCCTGCCTTGAGCTCTCAGAATGCTAGGATTATAGGCAAGAGCTACCACTCCTGAGCAACTTTTTTTGAAGTAGAAGGAATGAAAAGTCTAGTATGGTAAATGCAGGCATGCTTTGTTTTGTATGTTCCTTTTCATTGCATTTCACAGATACTGGGTTTTTCACAAATTGATAGTTCTTGACAACCTGGTGTTGAACAAGTTTTATCAGCACCATTTTTCCTACAGTGCATGCTCACTTCATGTCTCTGTCACATTTTGATAATTTTCTCACAATATTTCAAACTTTTTCATGGTTATTATATAAATTACAGTGATTTTGTGATCAGTGATCTTTGATGTTAATATTGTTAATTTTGGGCTGCCACAAACTGTGCCTATGTAAGACAGAACTTAATTGATACATGTATGTGTTCTGACTGCTCCATCAGCAGGACTGGTCCCTGTCTTTCTCCTTCTTTGTGGGCCTCTACTCCCTGAGACATAGCAGTATTGAAATTAGGCCTTTCAATGTTCAAGTAAAAGGAAGAATCACATGTCTTTTACTTTAAATCAAAAGCCAGAGATGATTAAACTCCTCACTAGCATGTGAGGAAGACATGTTGAAAGCCAAGATAGCCTTAAAGGCTGTCTCTTATGCCAGTTAACTAAGTTGTGGATGCAAAGGGGAAAAAAAATTTTCTTTTCTTTTCTTTTTTTTTTTTTTTTTTGATACCGAGTCTCACTTTGTCGCCCTCGGAAGAGTACTGTGGCTTCATAACTAATAGCAACCTCTAACTCCTGGGCTTAAGCAATTGTCTTGCCTCAGCCTCCCAAGTAGTTGGGACTACAGGTACCTGCCACAGTGTCCAGCTACTTCTAGAGACGAGGTCTCACTCTGGCTTAGGCTGGTCTTGAACTCCTGAGTTGAAGCAATCCACCCACCTTTGCCTCCTAGAGTGCTGAGATTACAGGCATGAGCCACCGCGCCTGGCCAGAAGGAAAAAATCTTGACATTAAAAGTGCTACTTCATTGAACAAATGAATAATTAGAAAGCAAAACAGCCTTATTACTGATAGAAAATTGATTGGTCTGGATAGATCAGACTATTCACAATATTCTATTATTAGGCCAAATCCTAATCCAGAGGGAGACTGTTTGCCACATTGTGAAGGCTGAGAGAATGAGGAAGTTGCAGAAAGAAAGTTAGAAGCTAGCAGAGCCTGGTTCATGAGGTTTAAGAAAAGACGCCATCTTCATAACATGAAAGTTCAGAGTGAATAGCAAGTGTTGATATAGAAGCTGCAGCAGGTTATTCAGAAGATCTAGCAAAGATCACTGGGAAGGTGGCCACACTACGCAGATTGTCAGTGTCGATGCAATAGGCTTCTGTTGGAAGAAGATGCCATGTAGTACTTGGATAGCTAGAGAGGAAAAGTCAGTGCCAGGCTTTAAAGCTTGAAGGGACAAGCTCAGTCTCTTGTTAGGGGCTAATGCTACTGGTGACTTCTCAGTTGAAGTCAAAGCTTGTTTACCATGCTGAAAATCCTGGGACCTTTAAGAATTATGCTAAGTCTACTCTGCCAATGCCCTATAAATGGAACAACAAAGTCTGGATGACATGTTTACAGCATGGCTTACTGAGTATTTTATTATAAGCCCACTGTTGAGACCAGTTGCCCAGGAAAAACATACTCCTTTCAAAATATTACTGTTCATTGAAAATGTACCTAGTCTTAATGGAAGAGCTCTGTATAGTGGAGGTACACAAAGAGATTAAATGTTGTTTTCATGCCTGCTAACATAATATCCAGTCTGTAACCTGTGGATCAAGGAACAATCTGAACTTGAAAGTTCTTTTTTTTTTTTTTTTTTTGAGGCAGAGTCTCAAGTTGTCTCCCTGGGTAGAGTGCCATGTGCCATGGCATCATAGCTCACAGCAACCTCCAACTCGGGCTCAAGTGATCCTCTTGCCTCAGTTTTTCTATTTTTAGTAGAGACCCTTTTGCTCAGGTGGTCTTGAACTCATGAGCTCAAGCAATCAACCCACCTTAGCATCCCAGAGTGCTAAGATTACAGGTGTGAACCACTGTGCCTGGCCAACTTGAAAGTCTTAATACTTAAAAAAATACCTTCTGTAAAGCTATGACTGGTATAGATGGTGGTTCCTCTGATATATCCAGGCAAAGTAAATTGAACGTCTGGAAAGGGTTCACCATCCTTTCTTCCCTAGTAAGAACCTTTCTATTTCTAATTCATGGGATGAGGTCAAAATATCAACATTTAAAAAGAGTTTGAAAAAAGTTGATTCCAACCTTCCTGGATGACTTTGGAGGGGTTCCAGGCAATAGAAGAAGTAACTGCAAGAAATGGCAAGAAATAGTTTAAAAAAAAAAAAAAAAGGCAAGAAAACGAGAATTAGAAATGGAGCCTCACGTTGGGACTGAATTGCTGCAATGTTGTGATAAAACTTTAGCAAACAAAGAGTTACTTTTTCGAAAGTTCTACTGTAGGTAAAAATGTTTTCAGATAACATCCATTCCATGATACAGAGAAGTCTTTTATGAAAGGAAAAGTCAATGTGGCAAACATCATTGTTGTCTTATTTTAAGAAATTGAGACAGCACCCCAGCCTTCAGCAGCCAGTGTCCTGCTTAGTTAGCAGCCGTCCGTATTAAGGCCAGACCCTCCAGTAGCAAAAAGACAGACTTGATGAAGGTGCAGATGATCGTTAGCATTTTTTAAAGTATATACATTGCCTTTTTATACATAATGATAATGTATACTTGACAGACTATAGTATAGTGTAGTCTATATTAAACATAACTTATATGAACTGGTAAACAACAAAGTGTGTGACTTTATTGTGGTGGTCTGGAACTAAACCTGCAGTATCTTTGAGGTATGCCTACACATAAACCAGTAACGTAGCCATTTATGATTATCAAATTTTATATTATATATTCCACATAATTGTATATCCTATACTTTTTATATGAC
The DNA here is from genome assembly GCA_963574355.1 of Loris lydekkerianus. Taxonomy (NCBI): domain Eukaryota; kingdom Metazoa; phylum Chordata; class Mammalia; order Primates; family Lorisidae; genus Loris; species Loris lydekkerianus. The sequence continues at coordinate 55,910 of CAUYPK010129195.1, read as the reverse complement.
TGACAGCGAAGGTTTGTTTACACCTACATCACCTGTGAGGAGTGCATTCTATCATGATGTTGTGATAGCCGTGATGTCGCTAGGTGACAGGAATTTTTCAGCTCCATTGTAACCTTATGGCTTCCTTTTGTATATATGGTCCACCATTGAGTAAATGTCATTATGTGGCACATGACTATATAGCATCCTGAGCTACAGAAAGGAATAGGGTTCTGGGGACAAGGATACACGTTATGGTGGTTGTAGGGAGGAGATACACTCATAAGTCCCTGGATGTAATAAAATCTATCTTGGAGACAAACTATTTCAGAATAGGTGATAGTCTGTGACAAACACTGGACATGGTGTCCAACCTATAGTCTCCTTTCTTATGATACCAGTTAGTTCTCCCTAGTTGGTGAGACTCCCAGGGAAGGGATTTGTGATGATTGTATTCCTTCCTTAGTCAGATAAGAAAAAAAGGGGTGAGAGACCCTGGTTGGTTCTTCTTTACATCAAAGTACTCAGCCTGCCAAAGTGCTATACTTTGGAATATTATTTTCTGATACTCAACCTGTCTGGAGCCTCAGAAAAATGGGAATAATAGTACATGCTCAGTAGGCTTTTGTGAAGTTTAGATGAGAATATACACAGATGCTCCTCTCCTTATGATGGGGTTATGTCCTGATATACACATTTTAAGTTGAAACTGCACTTAATACCTCATAATCCCAATGTAATATAAAAATATCTTAAGACGACCCATCAAGTCCAGATGCTTCTCAACCTATCACAGGGCTACATCATGACAAAACCATGAAAAGATGGAAATATTTTAAGTTGAACTATCATTAAGTCAGGCGCCATCTTGTATATGAGCAGGTGACAGCACTGTCTGATATGCAGTAGGATTTGCTATTGTTCTTATTCCATCTATGCTTTAGTCCCTTCTGGGAGTAGAGCAGTGAATAAGACAGACCCAGTCTTAGCATTGATGGAATTTATAGTCAAGTTAGAAGAGGACATACAGGATAATTTCATAGATAATTATTCAATTGCAGTTATAATTGCTAGATTAGAAAAGTATGAGATGGATGGCACCTGTGGCTCAGTGGGTAGGGTGCCAGCCCCATATACTGAGGGAGGCAGGTTTGAACCTGGCCCCGGCCAGCTAAAATAGCAATGAGAATTGCAACAAAAAATAGCTGGGTGTTGTGGTGGGCGCCTGCAGTCCCAGCTACTCAGGAGGCTGAGGCTGTGCTACTCGTTTAAGCCCAAGAGTTGGAGGTTGCTATGAACTGTGATGCCATGGTACTCTGCTGAGGGCAACAAAGTGAGACTCTGTCTCCAAAAAAAAAAAAAGAAAGAAAAGTATGAGATGCGGAGCCAACAATGACAAGAGTTTCTGACTTTTTGAGACAGAGTTTTATTCTGTTTTCTAGGCTAGAGCGCTGTTGTGTCAGCCTTGTTAATAACAGTCTCAAACTCCAGGGCTCAAATGATCCTTGTTCTTTAGCTTCCTGAGTAGCTGAGACTACAGGCACCCACCATAACACCTGGCTAGTTTTTCTATTTTTAGGAGAGACAATGATCCTTGTTCCTTAGCTTCCCAAGTAGCTGAGACTACAGGCACCCACCACAACGCCTGGCTAGTTTTTCTATTTTTAGGAGAGATGGGTGACTCACTTTTGCTTAGGCTGGTGTCAGAACTCCTGAGCTCAACTGATCCTCCTGCCTTAGCTTCCCAGATGGCTAGGATTACAAGTGTGAGCCACTGCACCCAGCCTGGTTTTTGATTTTTTTAATGGTCGTGTGGCCCTGGCTACATGATCTTTCCTTTCAGAACTTTAACTCCTTCACCTTTAACATGGGAATGTTGACTTTGAAGAGTGTGACAGCTACTGATGTGGAGGTGACTGACATGTATGATAACAGGGGACCTAATGCTCACTTAAGAATGAGTGGGAGCTGCTGCAGTCTTTGCTGATGAAATTCACATCCTCCTCAGGTTGTGGGCTGGATATAAGATTTCTTGCGGTCTCATTCTCCTGAGCCATGCTCAGTGTGTCTATGTTTAGGAGTGTCAGTTGTAACTGGATGGCCCACTGCTTTTAACCTTACACTGGACCTGGTGATTTGATTTGGTGCTGAGTTAGGCCTGGTGGCAGGCTGGAAGCATAGTGCAGGCTTTTTAGTGAGTAGCTGGTTGAACCCCAGCTGTGGAGTAGTTGTGCTCGTACATCTAGTTTGTCCTGATCATGAATTTCTTTTTTTTTAATTTAGAAATATTTGTTTTGTGGGTTTTAAAAACACTCTTAAAACGATCAAGATCGGCACTTTTCTTGACTGATTATGAATTTCTTGACTCCCATGAAGAGTGTTCCCCAGCCCTGACCCAGCCCTGCCCTGTGTTAGGGGCCTAAGTGCTCTGGAGTTGTAATCTCATGAGCTAGAACAAGCTAACTGAATATTCCAATTATAAGCAAGGAGTTAGAACTAAATGTATACCAACAAGCTGAACACTCAGATATTTCCCCTAACTGAATCACAGACAGCTTAGGTGAGAATGAGGATGGACGCTGCTTTATTCTTTAATCCACCAATGAAAAATGGAGTACCCAGACAGTGGGAGGCAAGGGAGACACACGGCCGGTGGGTCAGCCTGGAATCCAGAGTGCACAGTGTGGGAAGGACTGGTTGTGTTGGGAGCTTTGTTATTAGCAGTCATCATTCACACTAAAGAGGAAAAGCTTTCTCACAGTTGCCTCTTGTCTTTCTCCTCAGAGCATAGTGGCCTGACAACCGGGGTGGCCTTTGGGCACCACGCCAAGTTCATCGCTTCGACAGGCATGGACAGGAGCCTCAAGTTCTACAGCCTGTAGACCCCGCTTCTTTTCACAGAAGCTGGGCCTCATCTCAGTAGAGGGGTAGCACTAGGGGTGGGTGGAGAGTACAGGGGGTTGGGCAGCGTTTATGGGTGGGACATTCGCATCATTTCACTCTGGTCTGGGTGGTGGCCTGAGAGCCATGGCAGCATGGACTACCCTCATCCGTGCACCTCTAGGCCCCACAGGAACAGCTGTGGAGGAAGAAGTGTCACTCTCTGAAGGCCCAGGGTTGGAGCCCAGGACCTCTCCCCTCATACCATTTGTTGAATCAACAATGTGGTGGTGGCTATTCTGCACCCACTTTGTTTCAGTTTCTATGAGACGGGAGAGGCTGAGCCACGGGAACTGTGAAGGGGATGGGCAGGAGAGTTTGCAGGATTTTGTAAGCAGTGATCTAGTTTCATTAAAAAAAGAAAACAATAAATAGAACCACCTCCCTGTGTCTGTCTGTACCTGGAACACCTGAGCAGGGGAGGTCAAGGAAGGGCACACACAGGAAAGGTCTTCTAGGAAGCCCATTGTTCCTTTCCTTGCATGTATCTCTTACTTTTTTTTAAAGTTGCATAGCAGAAATAAAAATAAATCTATAAGCCATTTGTCAGAAGAAATATTCCATGTCCCTGCAGGCCTTGATCTTGTGTTTCTAGGGACTTGGCCTCTCACACAAACCTGGAAGGGAGGGAGATGTATAGGGAAGATTAGCCAGATCTTGCTGGTGAGGAAGTGAGCAGTAAGGATTTACTTAGTTGTAGGTCACAGCCTGTCTCATAGCTTAAATCAAAAAGATTTCACTGACTGGCGATTGAAAAGTAGAGGTAGAGCTTTTTCTAGGAGAGAGCCAGTGAGCAATAAACAAGCTCGGATAAGCAATGTGCCTGGTGGGGAATTATAGGGCCCATGGCTTCTTTAGATTGGGAGATCAGGAAAGGGCCAGAAATGGTGATGTCAAAGCCGAAGGTAGAATGATAGGGACCTAAAAGGGGAGGGAAGAAGGCACCAAGGCTGGAATAACCAAAGTGTGAAGGAACAGGAAGTAGCCGGGGCAACCTGCAAGGGGAGTATGGTGGCCCAGGGAGGTCCTTAGTACCCTCAGGAGCACATCCCAGGGGAATGCTAGGGCTGGCAGCCTGCTTGGAGTGGGTTTGAAAGGGTGGGAAGTGAGGAAGTGGGAGTCAGTGATGTTAGATAAGAAAATGTGCTGGAAGGGGGAGCTAAGAATTGGGTTGTTACCTGGAGGGGGCTCTGGGGGCAAAGTATAGTAGTCAGTGTTTTGGTATAACTGAGATCTCCACGCATGTTGTGTGGGGCCAGTGTTCTGTGAGGAAGTTAAGTGTGGGGATACCATGTCTCCTTTGAGGGATGCTCACTAGCTAGTAAAAAGCTCTGCAAAGTCTCGCAGTAAAGAAACCATTTAACTTTTTAACTTAGCTCCATCAAATATTTCATGATTCATCTATTAATAGTTCATGGTACTACCTGTTTGTACGTGCCAAAGTTTTAGCTGTTTGTAAACAGTGCTCTAGTGAACCTGCCGGAGCATACAGCCTCTTATTTGGGTTAGTACTCAGGGGTGACTGCAAGAGTGGAATGGTGAGGCAGTGTTTGGAACTCTTCAAGGCAGGACAGACTTAAGGAGTTAGGACAACTGCTGAGTGAAAGATGGGCTGATAACAGCTATGGTTTGAGGTGGTAGAGCAGTGTCACTTGAGGGGGAAGAGTGGAGGGCATGGTGTCAGGACATCCTGGAGTAGTACCACACTAAAGCTGTCTAACAGTTTCTGGTGTTGGATGTTAACGTGCATCCTTAAGATCTGCTCAGAGTGGCTACTCTCATCCCCACACCCAACCAGTTCTGAACCACTGCCCTAGAAGAACTGGGACTTGGTGCTGTCCTGGCTTGTGGGAGCCTAATGTTTGGGTCATAAAGCTCTGAACACATCACGTCTGTCCCTCCATCTGTCCACTGATAACCAACAGAAGCGCTGTGCGCCTAACACCAGCTTATATTTGTTCCTTTAAAACAACCTTGCGCTTGGCTGTCCAGTAGCTGAGCAGCTTCTTATTCCCTGCACACTGCCTGGGGCTTCATGCCTCTTCCTGTTTGATATGGGACAGAAGGTGGGAGTAAAGACTGGAACCAGATTCCCTGGCTTTGAACCCTGGCTTAGTAGCTGCAGACCCTTGGAAAGATTTATTTAGCTTCTCAATTTCTTTATCCGTAAGGTGGGATTTTGCAAGAATTAAGCAAACATGACAAGTGCTTAGGACAGGGACTGCACGTAATAAATGCCATATATTAGGATATATATAGCTACTGCTATTATTACTACTGTACTGTTTCTCTTTCCTCCAGGAAGCTTTCTCTAGTGCCCATTCTCTGCACAGATGGGTGGCCTCACTCTGAGCCATGATTCATGCATCTTGAGGGTGTTTGTGCATTTGTCTTAACTAGATTTTAATCTCCTCAAGGGCAAGACCATGTATTCATTGCTGTTATTCATCTTTTCACCTGATGTCACACTGCCTTTGAGCGGCAGATTGAGAGATTCAACTGTGGGGCTTAGTCCAAAGCCCAGGCCATGCCTGTCTCTATCCATGATGTGTGAAGCAGGGGGGTTGAAAGATTGTTAGTTACTTCAGCTAATGTGGTTGGAGAGCTTCAGATTTTGCCTCAGCTGCCTTGTAGGTGAACCTTTTGGAAGTAGATCTTGGTTGGGGGTTGGTGGGTTCTAAAGGGCTTGTCTTTTATGGATCCCTGTCATCAGGCTAGCAAGTTCTTTCTTTTTTGTTAGAGTCTCACTTTGTCCCTCTTCGTAGAGTGCCATCACTTCATAGCTCACAGTAACCTCAAACTCTTGGGCTCAAGTGATTCTCTTGCCTCAGTCTCCCAAGTAGCTGGGACTACAGGTGCCTGCCACAATGCCTGGCTATTTTTAGAGACAGGGTCTCACTATTGCTCAGGCTGGTCTCGAACCTGTGAGCTCAGGGCAATCCACCTACCTTGGCCTCCCAGAGTGCTAGGATTACAGATGTGAACCACCACGCCCTGCCATCGAGTTCTTATTTAGGGTTCAGGAACCCAGCCAGTAGTCCTAGGTGTCCAAAGGGAAATCAATCTATCTGACAGTGTGTGGAATTAGTGCTTAGGGCACCCTACCTGTACTTTTGATCACCTTGAGCCCTTTGGTGATCAAACCCTGTGTCCCTCCACAGTTGAAGGTGATGGGATATCTATATTGTCATAGACCTTGGAGCACTAACCAAGGATGTCACCTGGGGGCAGTGTAGGGACACCGGTCTCCCCAATAGCACTGGCTCCTGGTACCACAGCATGACCTTGCCAGATAGGAGGAATCCCTCGGCTTCAGACCACCTGTAAGTTGTAGAACTGGGATTTTAAGCCATCTGGCTTTGGAGACAAGCTGATGACTCCGTGGCCTGCTGGAATAGGCAGGGCCATCTGATGATCCACTCCATGGCTTCCTGGGAATGCAGTGCCCCTGTCAGGTGCAGATTCTGGAGCCAGAAACCTGGGTTTGAATCCCTGTTCTGCAGCTTGCTATGATGTGTGCCTTTATGTCTTAGTTTCTGCATCTGAAAAATGAGTTCCTGGGGCTGCTTCATAAGAACTCTAGACAGTTAAGTGAGCAGATGTGTAGAGAGCACTCAGAGGCACTCATAAATGTAGGCTACTCTGTATTTTCTCTATTTCTCTGCACTGACACCCATGACACTGCTGGGGGTCATGGTGGTCCTTGACATTTGACACCTGTGGTACAAAGCTTTGGTGTGGCTCTATCTTTTCCTTTCTCAAATCTGACATTAAAGCTCTGGTGACATAAAGTGGCTGGATCATAATCCGGTCAGGGAGGTGGGCATATACAGAAGAATGCAGCCATGGCACTGGCCTTCTGATAGAGGTGCCAACATGGAGGACAGGGGGTGCAGCTGTTTAGAAATTGAGGTGAATCGGGGAGGTGCCGTGATTGCATTTTGAAGTAAAGTTTGCTAGGAAATGAGTGGGGATTGCTGGTGCAAGCAGAGGTGCTGGCAGCTGTGCTGCCTGCAGCAGTAAGGAGAGGTGAGAGAGCAGCTGGAGGGGAACAGAAGAGGCAGGAGAAGTAGGGTAGCAAAGTGGGGAGAGGCCCAGCAGACCGCGGTGAGGCAGGGAGGTTGTGATCTCAGCAGCTGAAAGGCTAAGGTTTCACCTATACGTTGTGAAAATTTGGAGCAGATTTTTAACCTTTTTTTTTTTTTTTTTTTTAAGACAGTCTCACTTTGTCTCCCCTGGTAGAATGTCCTGGCATCATTATCTCACAGCAACCTCTAACTCTTGGGCTCAAGCAATTCTCTTGCCTCAGCCTCCTGAGTAGCTGGGACTACAGGCGCCGGCCACAATGCCTGGCTATTTTTAGAGATGGGGGGGCAGGGTCTCACTCTGGCTCAGGCTGGTCTCGAACTTGTGAGCTCAGGTGATCCACCCACCTCAGCCTCCCAAAGTGCCGGGATTACAGGCGTGAGCCACTGTGCCCAGGTCTAACCAACATTTTAAAAGTTTTCTAAGGTGAATTATTCATCCCAAACCATCTAAAACACCTCTATAGTTTAAAGAACAATAAGCGTCCTTGTGTCTATCAGCCAGCTCAAGAAGGCATTAGGCCTTTTGTGTATTCTTCGTGAAGCATCCTTCTTGCCCCTGCAGAGAAAACCACTGCCCTAAAATTGGTACTGATCATCCCTTTGCTTTTTAAATAATGCTACTATCATATTGGTTTTTTCTTTTCTTTCTTTCTTTTTTTTTTTTTTGAGATAGAGTCTCACTTTGTTACCCTTGGTAGAGTGCTGTGGCATCATTGCTCACAGCAACCTCAAACTCTTCGGTTCAAGTGATCCCTTGCTTCAGCCTCCCAAGTAGCTGGGACTACAAGCACCCGCCATACCACCTGGCTATTTTTAGAGCAGGGGTCTCGCTCTTGCTCAGGCTTGTCTTAAAACTCCTGAGCTCAATCAATCAATCCACCTGCCTTGGCCTCACAAAGTGCTAGAATTACAGGCATGAGCCACCATGCCTTGCCTATTGGTTTCTTTTTTTAAATTTTGAACTTTATATAAATCAATCTTTTTTCTTTGATTTCATTTTCTTGCCATCATCATCATCATTATTATTATTATTATTATTTTAGCCGGGGCTGGGTTTGAACCCGCCACCTCTGGCATATGGGGCTGGCGCTTACTGCTTTAAGCCACGGGTGCTGCCCTTTTTTTTTTTTTTTTTTTTCTTTTTTGAGACAGTGTCTCAAGCTGTCTCCCTGGGTGTAGTCCCTGGCATCATAGCTTACAGGAATCTCAAATCTTGGGTTCAAGTGATCCTTTTGCCTTAGGCTCCAGAGTAGCTGGGACTATCGGTGCCCACCACAACACCTGGCTAATTTTTCTGTTTTTAGTAAACAGGGTCTCATTCTTGCTCAGGCCAGTCTGGAACTCCTGAGCTCAGGTGATCCACTCACCTTGGCCTCTTAGAATGCAAGTATTACAGGCATGAGCCACCATGCCCTGCCATGGTTCAAGTTTTGCCATACCAGTTATTTGATGTGACCAGCCAGCAGCTGAATTTACTGCATTGCATTCACAGTTGGAGAAGCACCAGCCCTTCCTCTGACATAATTAGGGGCCCAGCGTCGAAGCCTTATAAGTAATTGATCAGTATCTTAGGCACTTGGCAACAGCTGAGTTCCACAGAGCCCTGTAAGAAGCCAACTCCTTTTCTTGGAGGCCAGCTTGCAGAGATAAACCTTGGACAGATTACCCTTTACCTTGTATTCATTATAGAATTCCTTTGTAAGAACATATCACAATGTATTTGCATGTTCTATTGTTGATAATGGACATATGGGTTATTTCTAGTTTTTGTTTTTTGTGGATTTTGTTGTTATTTTTCTACTATAAACCATGTTTCTGTGATTCTAGTGCAAGGGTTTTGTTTCTTTTAGGATGTCACCCAGGAGAGGTCCTGTCTCCATACCTTCACTAATTCTTAGCATTCTCTCATTTTTTAATTTTTGCCAGTCCAGTGGGTCTATAATTGTGTCTGGTGAAGTTTAATTTTTACACTCACATTACTCTTATGGGTGAGTATCTTTCCTGCCATCTACAGACCATTTGAGTGAGTTTCTCTCTTGTGAAATGCCTATGTCTTTTCTCTATTTTTCTATTTGTGTTGCGTTTTTTTTTTTTGAACTGATTGTAGCAGCTTTTAATGTATTTTGGATATGAATCTCTTGTCAAGAATGTGTTGCAACTGTCTTTCTACTTTGTGCTGTAACTTTTCACCCTTTATTATGTCTTGTGATTTCTGATTGTGAGCTTCACATTTTATTTGTAACTTTATCTGTGAGAATTCATTCAGACATACTTCACATTTGCTTCTTCTTGAAGTCTGTCGATGACTATAAATTAAGTTCAGCTCTTAAGGTTTTTTCCCAGATTGACTCTCCCCTCATCCACTGGCCACCATCTTCTCCCCTTCATAGCTCACTTCATAGTTCATTCTCCCCTTCAGTCTAAGAATTTGGACTGTAAACAGCAGGAATGGTTTTTTTGTTTTTTCTCCCCAGTCCACCCAGTTCCGAGATCAAGATAGGCAAGATTCCTTGGGGCTCCTTCTGTGCAATGGATTTATTTCTCCTTTGCTCTTACACTGAGGACTTAGCCCTCTGGAGGCCTGTATCTAGACTGCTACCTCTGGCAGGCTCTGGACTTGACCTGCAGTGCCCTGTACTTGTCAAAGCAGAATGTCAAGGTCTCCATAGTTCTACAGAAATTACTAAAATAGAAGCTGGCTTTCCTTTCCAGAGTTTTGGCTTTTACTTTACTTTTGGCCTATCTGCATGACTTTCCCCCCAAGTTACTTCAACAATGATTTAAATGTTTTAAAATATGTACATGTATAATCTGGCGTGTTGGTGGCTTACTTGAGGTTGATCTGGGTGGGTATCTAGTGTTTCCACTGCTGGCAGAATTGGCACTTTTCCATGAAATGCTCTTACAGAAATGAGTGGCCATGGAGCCACACTTGAAGGTGTTAAATTTTACTTTAGCTGAAGAAACAGGCTGGGAAGTATCCTCTTCCCTTTATTTAGAACAAAGCACCATAAAAGTATTTGATCTCAATGTGCTATAGGTCTCAATGTGCAGTAAGTATGTAGGAGCTTGGAGTGGGGGAGATGGACAGCGGGGAGGCCCTTGATCTCACGCAGGTATAGCCACAGCCCTGCCTCCTCCCCAAAGGACAGGAAGAGATAAAACCTAAGGCCATGAGCAGCTCTGCTTCCTGCCACAGGTCAGCAAGAGTGGTTTGTTATCGCCCCTGTGTGGGTCTGACTCAGCTGCTCTCAAAACTCAGCAGGTGTCTGCTCACACCAGGAGGTGGTAATAGGGGAGGAAAAAGCTTTAAGTTGGGTAAAATTCAGACTAAGTTTTGCTATCTAGGAAAGCCAAAGCTTAGATTGTGTCCCTCCAGAGAAAGCTCAGAGAGCCCAGTGCTGCAGGGACTCCATTGTTCATCTATTTTCTACCTTTGTTTCAGTGAACAGACTCCTTTGATAGGAGTGTTGACAAAAATATGTGCATAGTTTAAATATCACTTCCCAACAGGATGCATCTATGTACACTTGAAAGCAGGAAAGAAATAATTGCATTGTCACAGAAGCATCACACAAAAACAAATGGGCACTCTTCTGATTATATAGAGTATGGGAGGGTCTTTGCCTATATTAAAAAAAAAAAAAAGATGGGGTAAAACATTTGTTGTTACATAATCCTTTCATACAAACCATACACACCGAGAACAGCCAATGGCCAGTTCGATGCGAAATTTTTAAGATGAGGATTCTGGCCCCTTGACTTGTGCAAGCTCTTTACAAACAAGGAAAGAAAGAAATTGTGGATAGTAGATAAAAGACATGAAGGGTAATTGATAAGATACAAGTGGCTGTAAAGATACTTGGCTTCTAATCAAAAAGAGCCACGTTAAAACACTCACGTTGTTGTCTCATGCTGCTCAGATAGGCAAAGATTTAGGCTGATACAGGTCTGTGGCGGCAAGGCTGGGGGTGGGCAGATGCCAGTGTAGTCTTGCGGCCCCGCAGTAAGGGTGTGGCTTTTGACCTGGCAGTTCTACCTGAGAATGTTTTTCCAGAAACTAGTATTCAAAGAACTACATGCTTATATAATTGTGTTAATTAATATGTGTCATCCTTAACAATAGACTTGGTCTCCATCGAAAGGAGATCAAATATGTCATCGTTCAACCATAATTTAGAGAATAAAATGGGAGGAAACGACATGATCTCTACCCTTGTGTTAAAAAGTGAAAAGAGAAAAGTCATTTACACAATGTGGTTCCAATTGGTACATAATGCCACTCATAGAACCACCTTCCTGTGCTATTAAAAATCCTGAAAATGTGCTTGGATGATGGAGGGAGAAGAAGGAAGAGTTGATGCTGGAAGGGACCAGAAAGAACCAAGAGCAAGTCAGCCTAGCTTCTTCAAACAGCCAAGCTATATATATATATATGTTGTTTTTTTTTTTGAGACAGAGTCACTTTGTCGCCCTCGGTAAAGTGCCTTGGCATCACAGCTCACAGCAACCTCCAAATCTTGAGCTTAAGCAAGTCTCTTGCCTCAGCCTCCCAAGCAGCTGGGACCACAGTGCCTAGCTATTTTTTTGGTTGCATTTGTCATTGTCCACAGGCCTGGGCTGGATTCAAACCCTCCAGCTCTGGTGTATGTGGCCGGTGCCCTTAGCCACTGAGCTATAGGTGCCGAGCCCAAACAGCCAAGCTATTAATAAAAATCCTCACTTATAGCACACTGACCCTACGGAAAGAACACCTCCTATATCCCCCTGTGCCAGCCAGGAAGCTGGGCAGGGCAGAACTGGCCATCACTAGCCTCAGATGGGAAGCAGCCCCAGGGAAGGGAAGTCACTTGACTAACTTTCATAGCAGGTGTCTGGGCCTTCCTGCCTTAGTGCTCTTTTGTGCTACATCTAGCCAGAAAAGCCTAAAGGCAGCAGTGTCCCCCAACCCTGGCCTGTAAACTTGCACATAGGAAAAGAAAACTGAAGTAGGTAAGTATTAGGTTTAGGGACAGGAGGAAGAATCTAGCAGGGGTCCTCAAACTTTTTAAACAAGGGGCCAGTTCACTGTCCCTCAGACCGTTGGAGGGCCAGACTATAGTTTAAAAAAACAAACTGAACAAATTCCTCTGCACACTGCACATATCTTATTTTGAAGTAAAAAAACAAAACAGGAACACATGCAATCACACTGCCGCATGTGACCTGTGGGCCATAGTTTGAGGACCCCTGATCTAGTAAATAGTTAATGGCCTTCTACAGAAGTTGGCTAACAGGTATGTGCTACTCTAAGCATTCTTTTTTTTTTTTTTTTAGAGACAGAGTCTCACTTTATCGCCCACTGTAGAGTGCTGTGGCATCACACAGCTCACAGCAACCTCCAGCTTTTGGACTTAGGCGATTCTCTTGCCTCAGCCTGCTGAGTAGCTGGGACTACAGGTGCCCGCCACAACGCCCGGCTATTTTTTTTTTCCCCCTTTAAAAAAACAAAACAACCAGATTTATTTAGTTTAGTTTAACATTTCCCTGATCTAAAGAAAAAGATGTTAAAACCTAGGACGGACATCCAGGCCATGAACCCAGATAACCTAAAGAAAAAAGGGCAAAGTTCTGTCCAACAGAGAAAATTATCTTCGCTTCTGGAATATGTTTCCACGTCCCATTCCACGTCCTCTTCCCCTCGCAGCCACTTGGGCCTTCAGAATAGCAGCTTTTCCCTGGCCGGCCCCTGAGCCTTGATTTTTATTTTTCATGCTCTTTAACATGGGTGCATTTTTCAGCATGTCAGGCAAAATCAGAAATCGGATCTTGCTGCCATGGATGTACACTTGCTCCAGCTGTGCCACACGACCATCTCTGTACGTGACTGTGATGTTGGACATCTGGCAGTTCATGTTGTCTTCAGCTTCAATGAGCTTCCCCCATACACCTGGCCAGTGTTTGTCTCACATGTTACAATGTGGCCTTCAGCCTCCTGCAGGACTTTAATCAGCACACCAATAGACATCTGGGCAGGAAGAGAGTTCGTTTCTGGCCTTCTCTTCTGCAAAGGCTGGAGGCAAAAAACAAACAAACAAACAAACAAACAAAAAAACACCCGGCTATTTTTTGTTGCAGTTTGGCCAGGGTTGGGTTTGAACCCACCACCCTCAGTATATGGGCTGGTGCCCTACTCACTGAGCCAAAGGCACCGCCCTACTCTAAGCATTCTTATCAACTAATTTTATCCAACACCCCTATGGGGATAGGCATTATCTCCATTATACAGATGAGAAAACAGAGGTCTGGGGAAGTTCAGTAACTCACTGGGTATCACAGAGCTGGTCAGAGGCAGAGGTTGTGGCTTAGGCAGCCTGGCTTTGGAGTTCGTATATTTGCCCAGTACCCTGAAGACAGAAAAGGTTGAGTAGGCCAGAGCTGGGCCCCCATGTGGTGTCATGGGCGCAGCCTGACCTGAATACTCAAATTTCCTCTGTAAAGGCTCTGCAAACTCACGACCTACCAGACCCAGAGAGGTGTCTGAAGCCAAGTTCAGGCTTCCCTTCCAGATTCTTGTCCTTGTTCCCACCCCCTGTTCCCCACCCCACCACCTAGACCTATATGTCAGTCTAGAGAGGTCTTTGCTGCCAAATCAGAGGTGAAGGCCCATGCTGCTCACAGGCTGCCTGGGGTCAGCAGCATAGCCAGCACTGGCACTGACCTGTCTGGGGTCTGTGCCTTCTGTGGCAGGCAGCATCAGGGCTGACAAGCTGCCATCCAACCCGCACCGACCCCTCCTGTATGGACTAGTCCTGGAGGCCGGGGAACAGGGGAGGGAGGCTAGTGGTGGGAAATGTTGCCCCCCCAACCTTTAGCAGCAGGCTGGCCGGCTCAGACCAGGGCCTGGGAAGAGCTCCTTCATCTCAGGGTTAGTTCTTTTGTTCCTGGACTCGTCCTGTTCATGATCGCAGCTACATGGGCTGCTTTGAACTCCTGTGTCTGTGGGAAGTTGACAGACCCTCCCAGACCATTCCTTCCTGCCAGGTTCCTGACTCCCAGCTGCTCTTGGACTCTCTTGGCTTGTTCTGTTCCTTTCTGTTTCTTTCCTCTCTGGAAGGCATAGTCTACCAAATTCAGCCTTGGGAGACATTGGACTCTACTTAGAGTGTGGCATACTTTAAGTATTTGTAAAAGCAGCCACAATTCTGGAAGGACAGAAGGAAGAAGTTTTCTCAGACAAATTGTCACAGATAACTTCTCCACATCTGCTTTCAATAGGTTTGAAATCGTGGTTTATTGAGCCCATTCTCTGTTGCCTTCTGTAGCTTCTGGGCCCAAGTCTGGCTCAGGCCCATAAAGACATCAAACCCTAGGACAAGGGCAACAGCCAGCAGCAAAGGGACCACCCACAGGAGAAGACTCAGGCTGGTGTAACCGGCTGGAGCCCACCCAAAAGAAGGGATTTGACAGCTCCTGGGTTGGGTGGGGCCCCCTGCAACCTTCTCCTGCACACCACATCTTTGTCACCAGTCCGGGCAGCACTGAAATGGCCTTTCTGCAGATGAGGAGGACCGTGTCTGTCTTTGCTTAGTTCCCCACTGAATGCAGTTGCACCATCTCCTGTCCTCCCTATAGCTGGAGCTGAGCTTCCCCATTTTGCCAGCACACTCTTGGGCAGGGGTGGGGGGGCAATGCCTGAGGGAGCCCACGCACAAGCCCCACTCCCGTGGGTCCAGCAAGGGCTCCTGCCCATAGGAGTCCTCAAAGCCCACTGGCCCTAAAGAGCTCATGACGTCCTGGGCCTTGGCAATGTCACTGAGGTGACCTGAGTATCACCACCAGCCTGCCGAGGGGAAGAGCTATCTCCAGCCCTTGAGTCCCAGAGGCCAGGCACAGGCCTGAGCAGGTGTGAGAGCACAAATGTCCCCTTACCCCAGACTCACTTGCAGTCTCAGCTGCATGTAGTGGAGTGAGTCTCCAGCCCAGGGGCTCACATGCAGACCCATTGCACGAGAAGTGAACCTGGAAGAAGGTTAGGTGCAGCTGGCTCGGAGCCACTGGGCAAGAAGCATGAACATAGGGATGCAGGACCCAGGAGCAAGGCCAAGTCTCAGCTACCGCCAGCCCAGCGAGCAGGGAAAACTGGGTGTATTGACTAGGACTGACTGATGCCCTGTGCTGATGGGTGGAGAGCTGCACATGTCACTTCCTGGTTTGGAATCCATGCCTCCCTCCCTCCCCAGGGCCCAAGTCTACAATGACATGCCTTGCAGGCAGCAGCCAGTGCACTTGGCACAGCCCCAGACCCCAGTCTGCTCAGCAGCGCTGCCTCTGGTTGCAGAGTCTCAGGGAGGGCTGCCTTGCCCCTTCCACCGTCCTACTGACAGAGAGGGAATTCTGAGAGAGCAGATGTCTGCCTCCCTCCCTTCTTGACCCCCAGAGACCACTGAGCCCCCACAGGGGAAAGCAAAAGGAGGTGACCCAACCCAACACCCAGCAGGCCCCACCACAGGACCCCCTCATCTCGCAGGTCAGTGTCTCATGGCTCAGGAAGCAGCACACAGCTGATACGAGAATGAAGCCACCCTAATCAGTGCTTGCCAGTGACATCAGTCTACATCTGATGTAATGTCAGGCAGGAAATACAAAAATTCAGAGATCTGTGCGTGGTATGTGAAAGCCATATGCTATGTTGTTCAATAGAACAAGGGCTATGCATTAGCGTGTCACCTCTATTTGTGTATTATGGAGAAAACCTAAATATATCCCAAGTTTATCCACTTTGCCTTCCGGAGAAGTTGCTAATCCATAAGGAATTCAAAGCAGAATTACACTGAACACATTACCGTTGGCTGAACCAGAAACGAGGCTACCCTAGAATGCCAAGACCAGCGTCCAGATTCATGGTTGATTGCAGTCATGCAGGGCACTTTCCTGCTTCCTTCTGAAGTGGTTCACAGGTGGTCTTCCCCCTGCACCCACCCAAGTGCAGGACTCTGCTTGGTAAAAATCAAGCCCAATCCTAGGGACTGTTTCTGCATAAGCTCATAAAGTGGTGGAAGGACTTGGAGGCCAGCTATCCCCACCTAACAGATGGGGCCAGGCACAAGGCTCTGGGGGCTCTTTGGGAACCTGAGTTTAGGAGCTCGAAGGTGGTAACAGTGACACCCTGGTAGTGAGAGCAGAAGGGCAGGGCTGCCCTGTCCAAGGCTGCCAATGGGTTCTGTTGCTGTTGCCTTTGAAAGGATATTTTGGGGCCAGGCTCTTGCCTGTAATCCTAACACTCTGGGAGGCCACAGTGGGAGAATCTCTTGAACTCTGCAGTCTGAGACCAGTCTGAGAAAGAGTGAGACCCTGTCTCTACTAAAAATAGAAAAATTAGCCAGGTGTCATGGTGAGTGCCTATAGTCCTAGATGCTCAGGAGGCTGAGGCAAGAGGATCGCTGGAGCCCAGGAGTTTGAAGTTGCCGTGGGCTATAATGCCACAGCACTCTCCCCAGGGTGACAGAGTGAAACTCTGTCTCAAAAAATAAAGAAAGAAAAAATAAATAAGGCCATCGGGGAGGAGGAGAGGAGTCAGGGAGGCCTCCTGTGGGAAGGATGGGCCACTGGGGCTGCAGGAAGGGGCGGGCACTGGGATCGGCCCAATGCCGGTGCAGCGCCGGGACTGGCCTAGGGGCTGGGCTCCCCACAAACTGCTATCAGAGCTATCAGAGCAGCCTCATGATAGAATCGTGCCCCCCTCCCGGTGGTAGGAGCTGAAAGGTTTGTCTGCAGGGAGAGGGGCCCGTGAAACTGGGGTGGGCTCTGTGGCAGGAAATTGGGGGCAGGTGGAGCTTCCCCCCAGTTGTTCTCCCCCGAAAGCGGGGAACACTGGCACTGTACCCTTGGTGATCTCAGTTCGAGCTGCAGGGACTGGGTCACAGGGGCAGGAGATGGAGGCAGGAAGATGAATGATGCCCAAGTGGCAGGAAGTCCATGGTGTTGAAGACACAGCGGACATGAAGCCTGAAGTCCAAGCATAAGGGGCAGGTGGGGGATAAGACAGAATTGAGCATCCTGGTTACTTAATAAAGTGGACACAACAAACCTCTCTGTCCAGCAGGTGGAAAGCTGCTACCTGAGCAGTCAGCAGGGAAGCAGTTCACTGCCAGGGAGGCTGAGCAAGCTCACCCTTGTCCCATCTTCTGGCTTCCTCGTCTTCTGGGATAGCTCGAGCCTGCTTTGCCAGGCCCCAAATCAAGACCACAGGGACCCCCAGGAGACTGACACCTTGTTGGGCTTGCCCTGGCTCTTGAGGCCCTTGGAGCCTGACAGTTGAGCCTGGCGCAGGCCTACGACCTGGCTTTGGATCTTCCTAGCCTTTACATGCTGTGAGACCATAAGCAAGTTGTTACCCAAGCCCCAATGTCCTCCTTTGTGACACGGCAATGACCATGTCCAAGGGCTCTGGAAAGGAAGGTGCCAGCGTCTTCCTTGTCCCTGAAGTTGCAGTTGGTTGCCCACAGTTTCTAGTGTCTTCCTCGCTAGCCTGAGTGCCTTGGTGGCCTCTCAGCCACACTCCGGGCAGGGCCCACACGCGGCCCCTGGGAGGCCTAGCATGAGCAGGCGCCAGGTGGGCTTTTTAAAGACCTCCACCTGAGGAGCCCTCCTGCCCATTTGCCCCTGACTTATGCCTCCCTCTCAAATCCCTGGCCACTCCGTCTTGAGTTCCAGCTCACTCCTCTAGCTCCTAAATCTGAGGGTCTAAAGTAGAGCATAGGAGTGTCCCCATCTTGCAGCCCACAGGTACTTAGGGTTTTAAAGCAAAAGACATTTGAACCCTGAGACAGTAGGTTCCTGCTCCCCAGCTCCCATGGCAGGGAGGGTCAGGGAAGGGCATCCATGTGGCACCAAGCACAGACTTCCTACAACGCGTGGGCCATATACTCGCTCTGTCCCTCAGGGTAAATAGCTGAGGGTGGCACCCTCCTCCTCATCACACAGTAACAGTAGAGGTTCAAAGCCAGGTGTGGCAAGGACAGAGCCCCTGGGTCACCTGCACTGGCATCCTGAGTCCCTGGGGTGGTTTTGCCCCTGAGTCAGCATGTTGGAGAGGCCCTGGATAGTGAGGGGTCTTCCCCTAGGTGCTCCCCCAGCAGCCTCAGAGAGCTTCGGCCCAAGGTGTCTCTGGCGTTGTCTGGGGCCTTGGAACCCGAGATCAGGAGCAGCAACACCCGCAGCCTCAGCCTCTTCCTGGGGCCTGGAAGGGGACACTTCCAGCTGCTCTGAACTCAGAAGGACAAAGAGGGCTCTAGAGGACGCCAGCTCTGTCAGGAAGTGCTGTTGTCTCCTATCTGTGCCTTGGACAGAGCACGGAGGTTCTCACAGCCCTGAGAGAGGGCCCGTCCCCTGCTTAGCAGGGGTGTCTGGGAAGAGGTAAGTGGCTTGTCTGAGGTCACACTGCCAGGTAAACAGCAGACGGCTCCAGGCTGTTCTGAGCTCTCCTGTACTCCCTTGCACCCTGGCCAGGCTCTGCCCGTTTGAGGGGACTCCCCTTCACTGGAAGGTACTGTACTGTGTGATGGAAGCTGGTGGCCCTTTTCAGACATGGACGTCAGAGGCCAGGTGGTCCTCATGAATGAGCTGGTAGCCAGCCACCTGTGGTGAGGCCCTCCCAGGGGAGGTACCAGTCCTGGTCCATGAGCCCCACATTTGCCTGAACTGTGGTGCCACAGGGTGTGAGAGGGAAGTGGATGACCAGGACAGCATCTGTCCCCTACATCAGGGAGATGGTAGGGTGCAATCCAGGTAAGCACTGGGTAGTGTGACCCTGTGTGTTGAGGGCAGTCCTTAGGACACCACCAGGATGATGTAGACATTTTTGAGGTAGCTGGGATAAAGGCAGATCAGGCCTTGGGGGTCTGGTGTCCATCTAGCACTGAGACAGCACATTGTCACTGGCTGGGTGACAGTATTTAAGCTATTGCCTGTGAGTCTGGTCTTTTTCTTTCCATGTATGCTGCTATTGGCTTGAGCAAACCCGTTAAGGACTGATTTTCTCACCAGTGGAACAAAGGAGTCAAACTACTAAGAATAGGGTCACCATATAATTGTCATCAAACCAGGCTGTTTAGAATGTGTTGAGGTGGGTCTGTTGTTGTGCCCTGGGAGTGGGTACAAGGCAGGCTGGGGCACATGGTCACCCCTCTGCAGGTCTCTCCTGGGATCTGCTGTGGGAATTAGGTTATTCCAGGAGCTAGTTTGTTGTGGGTCCTGGGAAATGCCTGCCAGGACTCAGTCTCCCTCACCCCAGATTCACCCAGTGACCTTGGGCTATGGTTCATGAGGGGGCACCCTAGCCTCCTGCTGTGTTAGAAATCTCGCTCATGACAATTCTGCCTTCTCCATCACAAGGCAGCTTTTTTTTTTTTTTTTTTTTTTTTTTTTACAAGGCAGCTTTTGTAATCAGCCAAGAAGATCAGACTCCTGTGGCTTGAAGGTAACCCAGTAGTAGAACCCAGTAGTAGATGGAGCAGATGTTTGCCTCAAACTAGTTTCCAAATTCATCGGGGCTGGGGTCAGGGTGGGATGGAGGATGCTGAAGGGTGAAATGAGAGGAGTCAGCTGAAAGACCCCCCACCCAGCAGGCAGGAGACCCAGGTTCCAGCCTTGGCTTTGCTACTCACTTGCTGTGTGGCCTTGGGCAAGCCCCTTCCCCTCTCTGGTCTCAGTTTCCACAACTGTGAGGGGATGAGTGGTCTCAGGATCTTTCTGGTGAGGATCCCCTTGTTGTCGGTACACAGCAGCACAAGATGTGGTGGAGAAGGACAAATAGAGTCTCAGCACTGGACTGGATATTTTGTATCACGTTTTTTAGGCATAGTTACCCACAGTCTGTGGTGGAGACTGCTGAGGTTGGGAGGGTGACTGAACTTTCTCAGGTGCACACAGTGAGGGGCCCAGTGAAGATCTGAAGCCCAGGTTCTGCAGAAAGACCTGAGCTTATTCGCCAGGTTAACTGACTGCTGCACTCACTCAGAGACGCCTGCCAGGTATTTGCTCCCCTTTTTGGCCCAGAACAGCCTGGGCACCTTGTGTGTGTGGTGGGTGCACCCAGCCTCCGGCACTCTCATGCACATGGCCAGGTTTGGGGCATCTTCCCCATCTTGCAGATGAGGAAACAGAGGCTCAGAGAGACAGGTCAGCTGCCCAAGGTCACACAGCTTAGAAGCTGCAGATTCAAAACAGAGGTGTTTGTGTGATTAGAAGTGCAGCCCCAGCCCTGCAGGATCGGCACCTGAAGCTCACCTGGATGGCTGGGCGATTCCTGTGCACGCTCACGTGGGAGACGCTGCCCTGGTGACCAGAGACATCTCCTCCCTGTCCCTTTATGTAATGAGATGGTGGTGGCCTACCTATCCCTAGCTGAAGGGCAGCCTCAGATATTCTGGCTCCTGCTCTAGGGGAGGGGTCCTGGTGCCTTCCTGGCTAAGGTGGGGACAGGATTCCACCAGCATTCTGCCACTACCTTGAAGTGGACAGTTTGGCCTTGCACTCTGCCCCAAAGTCACAACTATGCCATGGGCCTGAGAGGCCAGGCTCGGGCTGTGGCCACTGACCTGGTCCCACAGTGTCCCCAGGCATGGCCTAGGCTCCTGACACCGTAAACACCATGAATGCCCATGATATCCCCTAGCCCCGCCACCTGGGCAGGGCCCAGACCTCACACAAGGGAGGCATCAGATAGAAACCTCTCAGGTCAAAGGGGACCCACCTGGGGGATCACCCACCCAGTCACAAGGGGCTGTGGGGGAACTGCTGCTCCAAAGGGAGGGAGAGACACCTCCCAGCCAGGGGCCCTGGGGCTTCCCAGAAAGCTGCCTTCTGCCCTGCCAACAGCTAGGGGTTGATGCTTGCTCAGCGGGCGTGATTGTGGTAGAGAAGGAAAGAAGGAAGCTTTCTAGGAAATTGAGGCTACAGGTGGGGCGGGATCCACAGCCAGGAGGTAGCCTTGCAGTCCCAAGGTCCCTGCTTGGCTCCCTCCCAAGTCTTTCTCCATCCCATTGCTGACCAGACAGGCTCTCCAGGGCTGCGGCCCATCTGGGAACCTCAGCACTGCACGAAGCTGTAGGGTAGCACAATCACAACACAAAAGCTGGCAGCAAGACGGGGCTGTAGGTGAGGAAATAGACTAGAAAAACCTCACAGGGCTCTCCTGAGGAGTAAGCCAGTTAGTAAGATGATAATTACTAATAAAAAAATAACAAGAACAGAAAACTAAATGCAACATGACAGCCTGGATGGGACCATGGAACAGGAACAGGACATTAGGTAAAAGCTCAGGGAATGGAATTTAGTTAATAATAAGGTAACTACAGTCTGGGAGGAGGTTAAAAAATAATAATGTATTTATTTTGGTTCATTGATAGTAACAAATGTATCATGCTATTGTAAGGATATCAATTATAGGGGAAACTGGGCATGGGGTATATGGGAACTCTCCGTACTATCTTCTCAGTTTTTCTGTAAGTCGAGAACAGTTTAAGAGATAAAGTCTATTAAAAACAGCAAGAACAGGGTTGGGTGTGATGGCCCAGGACTGTAATACCAGCATGTTGGGAGGGTGAGGTGAGAGGATCATTTGAGGCCAGGAGTTCAAGATGAGTCTGGGCAATATAGCAAGACCCTATTTCCAAAATAATAAAAATAAAAATTTCGCTGGCTGCAGTGGTAGGCACCTGTAGATCCAGATACTTAGGAGGCTGAGGCAGGAGGCTAGCTAGCCTGAGCCCAGGAATTCAAGGCTGTAGTGAGCTGTGATGATACCACTGCATGTTAGTCTCTAAATGAGACACAGAGTTCCAAGGCTTTGCCTGTGTTAGCTTCTTATACCAGCTGGCCATCCTCTGAGGGAGGAGCTGTCACCAGCCCCCATCATGGCACTAATTCCTACAAGTGATTAGCCAAGGGCCCAGCAGAATCTCAGCTCTGCAAATGTTAGGAAACAGGCTATTATCATCTGCAGCAGTGGGCCAGCACGTGGCTGGGGAGTTCAGAGTCAGGTTCCTATCCATCCCCAACACTTTCTAGCCGTGACCCAGGGTGCATCATCTTTTCTGAGCTCCAGGTTTCCTGTTTGTAAATAAAAAATGATCATGCTTTCCTTGAAGGCTGGACCAGAGGATAAGAAAGAGACAAATCATGGTGCACTAAATTGTACGTGGCAATGATTTAATGCTTGGCAAACGTTGGTCTTCACAGTGATTAGTGCTCAGCTGAGGAAAGCTTGGGGGGTCTGGGAGTGGAGTAGGGAGAGGCATCAACCCAGTGGAAAGGGCAGGAGTGGGGTATGTGCCAGTGTTTTGGAAGGAAGGGGGTCTCAGAACCCCTCAGGAGAGGCTCAGGATAGTAGGGACATTGCATGGAGGCAGAGGGGATTTGGGGAGAAGAGGGAGGGAGCAGGGTGCACGGAGGTCTGGGACAGACTTCAAGCTGGGAGAGGGAAGGGCTGGGGGTGAGGGAAAAGAGGAGGCTACAAGAAGGAATTGGCCAGTGTGGGGGGTGGGGAACTTTTCCCAAAGGACAATGTAGAAGGTTTTATTCATTCATTTATTTGTTTGTTTGTTTGTTTTTCTGAGACAGAGGCTTACTCTGTCGTGCCAGGTAGAGTGCTCTGGCATCATAGCTCACAGCAACTTCAAACTCCTGGGCTCAAGCAATCCTCTTACCTCAACCGCCCAAGTAGCTGGGACTACAGGTACCTGCCTGGCTAATTTTTCTATTTTTAGTAGAGATGGGGGTCTTACTTCTGCTCAGGCTGGTCTTGAACTCCTGAGCTCAAGGGATCCATCTCCCTCAGCCTCTCAGAGTGCTAGGATTACAGGCATGAGCCACTGCACCTGACCAATGTGGCGATTTTAAACTTGAGTTTGAAATCATTTCCAGACTTACAGAAAGGAATTTCCGTAGATCCTTGTCCCAGATTCCCCAGATGTCAACTGTTAACTTTTTACATTTGCTCCAGATCTTTCTGACCGTACACACACACACACACACACATCCCCCCATACCATTTGAGAGCAGGCTGTAGACGTGACTAATCCCCTTTTTCTCTAATTACTTCAGTGTATATTTTCTACAAAGCAAACAACCATCTCAGTAAATTAATCACAATCAGGACATCAACAGTGTTACAAACACAGCTGTCTGCAAACACAAGCACAAATCATCTGCAAACCTTATCTGACATGCAATACCCGTTGTCCTAATACGGGCTTTTACAGCAAAGGGGAAAAGTGTTTCTGCTGGTACGAGGGATCCAGTGCAGGACTGGGAGCCTCACACTGGCAAACCTCTTCAGCCTCCCCCAATCTGGAACAGCCCCTCTGTCTTCCTTTGTCTTTTATGTCCTTGGCATTTGTGAGGAATGGCCTGAATGTGGGCTTGTCTCCTTATTCAATCCTGGTGAAATATTTTTGGCAGCATTATAGTCAGATTGAACTCCTGTCACAAGATACCATACATCGGGCTGCTTAAACGATAGACATTTATTGTCTGACAGTTCTGGAGGCTGGAGGTCTGTTTTCTCCTGAGGCCTCTCTCCTTGGCTTGCAGAAGGCCGTCATCTTGCTGAATCCTCAGATGGTCTTTCCTCTCTGATCCTGCAGCCTTGGTATCTCTTTGTGTGTCCAAACTTCCTCTTCTTATAAGGAAACCAGTCAGACTGGATTAGGGGTCGCCCTATTGGCCTTATTTTAACTTGATCACCTTTTTAAAGGCCCTATCTCCAAACAGGGTCACACCCTGAGGGACTGGGGGCTATGGCTTCAACATATGAATTTTGGGGGACATGCTTAAGCCCATTTCAGGCAGGAATATTCCAGAAGTGATGATTAGTTCTTCCCAGTATCAGGAGGGACGTCCTACTGGTTTGCCCTATTACTGCTGACCACTTGGTTAAGGTGGTATCTTCATGTTTCTCCACCGTGAAGTTTAGTTTCTCTTTGTGTTTTTTTGTGAGATACTTTGAAACTATATAATTATCTTGCTCCTCATCAAACCTTCACCCACTA
This sequence comes from Loris lydekkerianus, assembly GCA_963574355.1. Lineage (NCBI taxonomy): Eukaryota > Metazoa > Chordata > Mammalia > Primates > Lorisidae > Loris > Loris lydekkerianus. The sequence continues at coordinate 31,870 of CAUYPK010129195.1, read as the reverse complement.
GTGTGGTGGTTGCCAGGCAGGTGGCGCTTCCTGAACTTCATCCTTCCTTCTGCCTTTACGCACATTCTATTGTGAGAGGGCTTTCCTCATGGGGGTTTGGGGTGCATAGAGGGCATGAGATGGTGCCATCAGGAGACTAGATTTTGTCTAGGGTTCATAGCTTGTGGGCAGAAGGCCCTGGTTAGTCACATACCTGCCCCCGATCCCTGACCCACCCCCATCCAATATCTAGAAAATAGGGATGAGAGTGGTAATGGCAGGGATGGAATTAGGTAAGACACTGGCATTTCTTGAGTGTGTCTCCCAAGACCCTGGGAATGGGCAGGGAAAGGGAAGGGGAGCTTCCTCAGGGCCAAGAGCAGAAGGATGCCCTTGAGAAAATGGCACCAAACTGTTTTGGAGAGACAGCCCTGAGCCCTCGGTTATGACTCCATGTTCTTGTAAAGACTCATAGACCCTGGAGCTCACCCATCTGTGAGGGATCCCAGTTTCTGTGCCCTCCCACTAGGAACCCTGGGAAAGTCACTTCCTCATTCTGTGACAGGCTTTCCTCATCTGCACATTGGGGCTCACAATAGCACCTCACGGGGTTGCCGTGAGGGGGAGGCGAGACAATCTGCTTTGAGCCGGCAAACAGGGTCTGTGCAAGGGGATCATTGAGCACAGCAGCCATTAAAACGACTGTTGTTATTACTGATGAAAGCACAGGGTCAGATTGAGGGGACTTCACTTGGAATCCTGACTTTCCCCACTTCAGTTTGTTCACACACACCCTCCCTTTTCAACCTCTTTTTAAACAATTTTAAAAATAGACTCTAGTTTTTTAATCTGTAAGATGGGGACTAAGGATAAGATCTAACTGGGGTGCCGTGAGATTTTCCCACTCTGTCTCTCCAGCTAAATAATCCAGGGACATGGGGAGGGCACCAGAGGAGGATGTGGAGGGACAAGGCTGTGGGGACACAACCATGTTGGGAAACCAGGAGGGAGCAGGCGTCCTCCCTCAGTGGCCTGCAGAGTGGTCCCTGTGGACTGTGCCTGCTGCAGAGATGCTTCCAGAAAGCCTGTGGGAGCACATTTAACAGCAGAAAGCAGCCCTGCTTGTTCCACACTAAAAACAAAAAAACTCAGAGCTCAGTCAGCTGGGAAGAGTGGGGCTCTGCTGATGGACCACCTCCACCACTCCCCAGTTGAGCTGCCTTGGCGGAGTTTCTTAACCTCTCTGAGCCTCAGTTTTCTCTCTCTTTTTTGAGACAGAGTCTCAAGCTGTCACCCTGGGCAACTTCAAACTCTTAGACTTAAGTGATTCTCTTGCCTTAGCCTCCCAAATAGCTGGGACTACAGGTGCCTGCCACAATGCCCAGCTATTTTTTTGTGTGTGGTTGTCATTGTTTGGCAGGCCCAGGCTGGATTCAAACCCACCAGCCCTGGTATATGGCCCAGTGCCCTGGCCGCTGAGCTATGGGTACCGCCTCAGTTTTCCCTTCTGAGAGTGGGGATAGTAAGGTACCTAGCTCAGAGGGTGGTAATTAAATCAACTAATATATGTGACATGCTCAGCCTGGTTCTGGTCCATAATAAGCACCCCATAAATGTTAGCTATTGCTGCTTGCAGTGCATCAGATAGTGGCCCTCGACGAGGGGGGTGCACATCCTAACCCCCAAACCTGTGGGGACCATTGTACCTTATTTGGATAAGGGGCTTTGCAGATGTAATTAAGGATCTCAACATGAGGTTATCCTGGATTACCTGGATAGGCCCTAAATCCAATGACAAGGGTCCTACGAGAGTCACAGAGGATGAAGAAGGGGAAGGCCACGTGAAGAGGCAGAGTTGGAGTGTGCAGCCCTGAGCCGAACCAAGGAACACCTAGAGCCACCAGAAGCTGGAAGAGGCAAGGTAGGAGCCTTCCTAGAGCTTTAGGAGGGAGTGCTGACATCAGGAGTTCAGACCTAGCCTCCAGATTGCCAGAGGGTAAATACCTGTCATTGAAAGCTGCCAGGTGTGTGTGTGATAAGTTGTTTTGACAACCCTAGGAACCTAATCCATGGTAGCTGTTTTTGTGAGGATCACTGGCCTATGTGTGAATCTGCACCCAGTCCAGGGTCTGTCTCTGCCTGTTCTGCCTTCTTGTCTTCCTTCTGACTATAAAGGTATCTGTCCCCAAGGTTGTACTACTGCAGTGAAAACAGCCAGAAAGAATTGTACTAGCCCATGGGTAACGTTACACAGGACCCAGATGGGTCATCATGGAGAACTGATCTTTAGGGATCTACACGTAGAAGCTGGTGTTAGAGTTTCATTCTGTTCAGCAAATATTTGTTGAACTCCCCAATGTCAGGCTCCCTGCTTGGCTTGAGAGGAGGAGATATCAGGAAGAATCTTTGACCTCAAGTTGCCCATCAGGAGGGTGGGAGCAGTTGTGTGAACAAGAGTTGCTGTGGAGGAAAAGGGAGGCTGCAGGTGAGGTGAAGTGGAGATGTGGGAAGGAGGAATGAGAAATGGGTCTATCTGAGAAGCTCAGCAAAGGCTGCCCAGAGGGGGTCATCTCTGGCCAGGGTTTTGAAGGATAAGTAGGAGTTCACCAACAGGCCAAGGGAAGGAAAGGTATTCCAGAGCAGGGAACAAACCATATAAGCAAGGGCACAGAAACAGCCTGGCTTGTACAGAGTAGGAGGAGACACTGATAAGTGCTGATTGACAATGGCTGCAACTAGGGAGTAATGGAAATGCAGGTAGAAAAATGCAGAAATGCCAAGATTAGGCCAGGTCACCGAGGGGCTTATGGGCCATGTGAAAAGTCCTGGAGGGGATGGTGGCACCAGGACACTCAGCCTGAGCCTCCCACAAGGTGTCATGTGGGGCCCTGCCACACTGCTACTCTGCTGCGTGTGTGCAACTCCAGGGCCTCTGAGTAAGGGGCTGCAGGATTCCAGGGCAGGCCTCACCCGCTTCCTGCCATGAGTCTCACTTCCTGTTTGACTGACTTCTTTAAAATGACCAGAAAAGAACATAAAGAACCTCCTTACTAAGCAGGCCAAGGGGCAGAGCCCATACACTGGACCACCTCCTGGTCCCATTTGTTAAACACACCGGTGCCATAAGTGCCCTCCTGAGTGACCAGATACACGGACGATCTCAGAAAGGCAGGCTTCAGGGTGAGCAGGGAAGGCGGAAGGGCCTTCCGGGCAGCAGCAGCAGCACATGCAAAGACACAGAGGTGAGAGGAAAGGGGCATAGGGTAGCTGTAGATGGGGGACTGGCGTCTGTGTGCTGGACTGGGAGGGGCCTTGAGTGCCGAGGTGGGCATCTGGACAGCTCTGCAGGCAGCAGAAACACAGCAGTCTGTGTGCTCAGCGACAACAGCTCACACTTGTCTCCTCTGTGGCAGGAGATGGTGCTGAATGAAGATGGGCCCAACTTCCACTTTTCATGGCTGTGATAGGAAGTTCCAAGGTTGTGCTTTAGGGATTGGACCCTGAGTGTAGCTGTATCTTTCTCCTGGTCCATGAGGACGCAGTATGTGGGACAGGGCAGGGAATGGCTCAAGCTAAGATCTGTACCAGTCTTGCCCCTCAGCTCTCAGTAGGCCCAAGGCCTGGGCTGCTATGTCTCCCCTTAATCCAGGACCCTTCCAGGGAGAACCAGCCCCCTGATGTCCTTCTGCCAACATCTCTGCAGGCAACAGAGAAATAACAGTAAGGGCAACTGGGACCTGTGATCTCAGTGTGCCGGGCTCTGAGCTGAGTATGGGCTTATTATGTTCCTTGGTCCTCACAGTGGAGACAAGAAAACAGGTTGGGGGCCGGGTGCGGTGGCTCACGCCTGAAATCCCAGCACTTTGGGAGGCTGAGGTGGGTGGATTGCCTGAGGTCATGAGTTTGAGACCAGCCTGAGCTAGAGTGAGACCCCATCTCTAAAAATAGCTGGGCGTTGTGGCAGGTGCCTGTAGTCCCAGCTACTCTGGAGGCTGAGGCAAGAGAATCACTTAAGCCCAAGAGTTAGAGGTTGCTGTGAGATATGACGCCAAGGGACTCTACAAGGGGTGACAAAGTGAGACTCTAAAAACAAAAAAAAGAAAACAGGCTGGGGCAGGCATTCCTGCAGCCCCTTAGCTAAGCACATTGCCCTCTCCTAGTTCCCTATTGCAAAGACACCTGGACCCCCTAAGCACTCTCCCATTCCTGGACTTCCGTTCCCATTCCCAATGTGTCCCTGGTCCAGCAGCGCTGCCATCCTTCAGGGAACTTGGTACAAATGAACATTCCAAGTTCTACCTTCGTCTGCTGCATCACTCTAGGGGTGGAGCCCAGGGATCTGGGTTTTAACACGTCCTGCAGGTAATTCCGATACAGACTCAAGTTGAAAATTGCTGGTCTATACCATTTTAGGCCCTTGTCAAAGGCCCAGTCCCTGGCTCTGAGCTCAGCTCTGTGAGGACCCACCTGACAGTCTTGGTGGTCTCCCGCTCCCCTCCCTGCACAGGCCTGACACCTTGGAGGCCTCACACAGGCTCTGATTGGCTGCTCTCCTTCTTAGACTCAGGTTGGGCTGGGGTCACCTGGTGAATTGGAGGCTCCTATCCTTTGCTCCCAGCCAGTGAGCCCCCAACCCGGGCCCCCACTGCTCCCATCCACTCATGAGACTCTTCTCAGAGTGCCCAGCATGGGTTCTCAGCTCCTGAAATGTGGGGGGGAAAAGGCATACCCGGCATCCTGCTCATAGACTTCCTGCCCCTGGCACCTTCTGCTGTGGAGGCTGTGGGACTTGGAGCTCTCTGAGTACGTGCAGAAAGGCTGTCTCCACCACGGGAATGCAGCCAGAGGCCCAGGGACAAATGTTACTGCCTCTTTCTTCAGAAAAATGCCTGAGGTCCCTACTCATCTGGAACACTTTTTTCGTTTGTTTAGTAATAAGTTATCCTCTGAGAGGGCTAGGGAGGAGCCGTGACAGGATTGGAAACACGGCTGAGAAGTCTCAGAGGAGTGAAGGATTTAGCTGGAAAAGCAGCACCTTAGTAGGGCTGCTGTGGCAGGTTGCGCAGGATGTTCACAGAACAAGGGTGTCAGTGTTGGGGGCAAAGGAGAGCTGGGATCAGGGTCGGGGCTGTACCCTCTCTCAAGCCCAACGCCCAACTTCGAGATATGTTTACAATTGGGGAGGGGCTCTTCTTTTTCTTAGTCCAGAGAGTAGGGGCTGGGATGTACAGAAGGAGCACTTTTAAAATTCATGTTTTATTGCTGTGAAGTTACTTGCCCAAGGCCACATAGCTAGGGAGTGGCAGAGCCAAAACCGAACACTGACAGTCTGGTCCCACGGGTCCCTGGGCTTAACCACGGCACCACCCTGTCTGCATGGTCTTGCCCCTGGGACTGTGATTTGGGAAAGGGGGTCAGGTGGGGAAGAGGGTGCTTCCCCCCGGTGGAATGGAAACAACTGCTCATTCTCTAGTGAGAGCTGCAGGCGTTTGTCTTTGAAAGTCTGAGCTCTCCGTATATAGGAAAGGAGAAATAGTATCCCCATCACAGGGTCATAACTACTCAGGACGGAAGTCTCTCAGTGAGAGTTTATTAAGTGTCAGGCTTTGCAGGAAGCCAATGTCTACATGGAAGGTTCCTGCAGAGTCGATCCCATGGGAGGTGTCCTTGCCCCATTTGGGATACTGAGTTCTTAGCATATTTTAATGAATGTTGACTGGGTGAGGAGAGATGCTGAGGTTGAGGGAATATTCTCTGATTGGAGGGACCTTTGTTGATAAAGGAGAGTAAGGAGCTAGGGAAGGCAGATGTGGAGATCAATCCTCTCTTATCCTAGGGCTTTGAGTCTATTTTAAAGAAAAGCTGTATATCCCTCCCCGGCAGCCGATCCCATTTATCTGTCAGCCCCGGAGCATTTATAAGCTGATATTTATAAGCATTTACTGTGTACTTTGTATAACCTACCTCATTCGCCCCTTGCCACACCTGTGAGCAGATGGTAAGACTGGGGCTCAGGAATGGAGGAAACTGGCCCCCAGCCCACGTTCTCCCTACTGCCCCTCTGGGGAGCCCCCAGGGTCCCTCATGGACAGGTCTCCTCACTACCCGGGTTCCTCAGAACTAGATGGGTTTATTCTCCAAGGATTATGGTGTCAGAAAAGGGCAGCCCAAGGATAGTGGACAGATGGACAGGGTGTCCTCTTCCTCATGCACTTATCCTGCCCACTGGTCACTCTCAAAAGCATAGCCCCACGGCACACGTGGGCTCACACTTCCTTGCACACACTGATTTCCCCATGTGCACTGGCACTGCCCCCAGGCTTCTGCAGTCTCCGTCTGTAAGGGGGAGGAGCTGGGGCTGCCAGTATTGATGGAGATTGATGATACTTGAACACCAGTGTGGCAACTCTTGCTCTAGCTGTCCCCGCCTCCCCACACCCCACCCCTAAACACGCACACACATGCTCCGGGGCTGACAGCTATTTCCTCCCTCAGCTGGACTCCCTTGCCTCCTCCTGCTCGGGGCCTCTTGTCTAGCGGCTGCCAGCAGCTGACCTCCTCCAGGGCTGGAATCCTGTGCTCCATCAGTGCCCAGGTAAGGAGGTAGTGACCTGGGGCCTTGGTGTCCTTAGTGTCCTCTCTGGACACACAGGAGAAGGCACAGTTTTATTAGACCAGAGGGCTGTTACAGCTAGGATGGCAGAGGTTGAGGCTACCAAGGACTGGGGGGAACTTGATGCTCAGAGGGGGAGGTGCTGATTGTCTTTAGGCATTGACCAGACACCAGGCAAACCTCCAGGCACAACTGCAAACCCTCAACCACTTCATTCCATGTCTAAAAGCAGTCTGGGTGGGATGATTGCACCAGCAGGCTTGGGGTAACCAACCCAAGTCCACCCAGCCATGAAACTGAGGAGCTGGGATTCAAACCCAGGTCTAGGACTCCCAAAGCTTGCACTCTCTGTCCCCTAATGCCCTGCCAAAGCAGTATCCTAGCAGCTGGGCTCCCTGGGAGCTGTCACCATGCAGACAGAGGGACCAATCTAGATGATTTTCAAGGGTGGAGCAGGACTGTGCTCTCTGAAAGCCGCTGAACTGATGGGATGTTTTAGAGCAGGGGTCCTCAAATTTTTTAAACCGGGGGCCAGTTCACTGTCCCTCAGACCGTTGGAGGGCCAAACTATAGTTTAAAAAAGCAAAACAAAACTATGAACAAATTCCTATGCACACTGCACGTGTCTTATTTCAAAGTAAAAAAACAAAACAGGAACAAATACAATCACACCTCCGCATGTGGCCCGCAGGCTGTAGTTTGAGGATCCCTATGAGGGGTGGCACTCTGCTGTGTGCTGGGAGTGGAGCCCTACTGCAGCAAGCTGAGGAACACTGGGCAAGTTGCCATGCTTCTCCAAACCTCAGTTTCCTCTTTTGAAGAATGGGGGTCTCATAGCTTTATTGCAAAAGTAATTGTCCTGCAAACTCTAAAGCTTAGGAAGTATGACCATTCTTAGCGGACACAGGTTTCCCTCCCACCTCTCTGCAGATCCTTAGTCTCGAGGGGTTCCTCTGCCCATGAAATTCTAGGTTGATATCTCAGGACCACTCCCCCACTCCCAGAAAGGCCATGGTCCCTGCAAGGGAATGGATTTTCTCATCCTGGCCCACAGTTTCCGTGGGAAGGACGAGTACCGAAGACCATTGCTCTCCTCCTCCTCTCCTCTTCCTCCTCCTTGGTTAGGGCAGGGCAGAGGAAAGGGCTCAAACTGCATGCTGGACGGCTGCCCCTCCACATGTCAGGGTTACCTGTGTGCTGGGGGCCAGCTCTCTAAACACTTGAGGCTCAGTTTCCTTGTCTGTAAAATGGGATGGAGAGGAGAACTAGCACCTTTCTCCCAGAGAAAGACAGTAGGACCTCCCCCAGCACCTACCACGTCATGGGGGTCCAGGACAACCTGAGTCCCCACCCCTAATATCTGCCCCCAACTCCTGCAGGGAGCCTCCCGTCCCAATTTCCTCAGCCCTCATATATCTGAACCAGCCTTCATGTCAAATGTTCTCTGGGGTTTCTGTTGAGGCTGTGAGCAGGCACATCTTGGGGGCTGCATGTCTGCCAGAGCCTGGCTTCTCCAGCACCTATCTGAGTTGTTTCCCAGCAAGCATTTGTTGAACAAGATGAGCTAGTGAGTAAGTGAATGAACAGGGGCAGACAGTGCTGTGTGGCAGCCCCTGGGAGGGGAGAGTTTCCTGGGGCAGACAGTGCTGTGTGGCAGCCCCTGGGAGGGGAGAGTTCCTCCTGCCCAGCTCTTATCTTATTTCCTCTTCAACTATCAGAGGAGGACCTGGCTCCACTGTCCGTGGTCAACACATTTCACCAGCCACCGTGGGAGGGAAGGGTCATGGGGAGGATCTGCAGAGAGGCAAAGTGGAGGGTGGGAAGGGGCAGCATAGACTCCCCTCTCATCCCCACCCCCCCAGGCCAGCAGAACCCTCCTGTCCTATATGTGAGGCCACAATCATGCCCAAGTGCTCAGGGGATTGGGAAAAGGAGTCCTGTGTGGCCTGACCTTGTTCCTATTTCCCACATGATCTTAGACCACTTGCTTCAGGATCATCATGATGACGTTGTTACAGCGCTGGCCGTGTACCCTGCTTTGAATGCTTTCACATAGTAACTCGTTTAGTTCTCCCAGTAACTTTCTGAATTAGGTACTGTTATGACCCACACCCACATTACAAAGGAGGAAAAGGCTCAGGAAGGTTAAATGACTTGCCCAAGGTTGCACAGCAAGAGTATGGGGGAGCTGGGGTGTTGTGCCCCCTACTTTGCCACCATTGTTCAACCTCACTGAGCCCAGCAGCCTGTTCCGTCACACTCATGGGTCATACTGGATTCTCCTGGCCAGGTTCCTGCTCCAGGCCCCTCTCTGGGTTCCCTTGTGGCTTCCATACCACCATACCACTCAGAGCCTCCTTCCCTTCACTGCAGAGCCCGGCAATGTTAGCCAACTTCACGCTGAAGCCACTCTGCCCCATCCTGGAGCAGATGAGCCGCCTGCAGAGCCACAGCAACTCCAGCATCCGCTATATCGACCATGCAGCGGTGCTGGTGCACGGGCTGGCCTCGCTGCTGGGCGTGGTGGAGAACGGCCTCATCCTCTTCGTTGTGGGCTTCCGCATGCCGCAGACCGTGGTCACCACATGGGTGCTGCACTTGGCGCTGTCCGACCTGTTGGCCACTGCCTCCCTGCCCTTTTTCACCTACTTCCTGGCCGTGGGCCACTCGTGGGAGCTGGGCACCACCTTCTGCAAACTTCACTCCTCCATCTTCTTCCTCAACATGTTTGCTAGCGGCTTTCTGCTCAGCGCCATCAGCCTGGACCGCTGTCTGCAGGTGGTGCGGCCAGTGTGGGCGCAGAATCACCGCACGGTGGCGGCTGCGCACAAAGTCTGTGGGGCGCTCTGGGCGCTGGCTGTGCTTAACACCGTACCCTATTTCGTGTTCCGGGACACCATTCCTCGGGTGGACGGGCGCATCATGTGCTACTACAACGTCCTGCTCCTGTACAGCGGGCCCGACCGCGACGCCACGTGCAACTCCCGCCAGGCCGCCCTGGCCATTAGCAAGTTCCTGCTGGCCTTCCTGGTGCCGCTGGTGATCATCGCCTCCAGCCATGTGGCCGTGAGCTTGCAGTTGCGCCACCGCGGCCGCCGGCGGTCAGGCCGCTTTGTGCGCTTGGTGGCGGCGGTGGTGGCGGCCTTCGCGCTGTGCTGGGGGCCCTACCACGTGTTCAGCCTGCTGGAGGCGCGGGCGCACCACCACGCGGCGCTGCGGCCGCTCGTGTGGCGCGGGCTGCCCTTCGTCACCAGCCTGGCCTTCATCAACAGCGTGGTCAACCCGCTGCTCTACGTGCTCACCTGCCCGGACGTGCTGAGCAAGCTGCGGCGCTCGCTGCGCGCGGTGCTCGAGAGCGTGCTGGTGGACGACAGCGAGCTGGGCCCCGGGGGCAGCAGCCGCCGCCGCCGCACCTCCTCCTCGTCGCTGGGCAGCCGCCACCAGGCCCTGCTGCGCCCCGCGCGCCTCCTGAGCTGGCTACCGGGTGGCCGCGCTGCGACCCTGCAGAGGGGCCGAACCCCATCCCAGGACGAGAGGGGCCCCCTGAATCGGGCGCTAAGCAACACCTCGCGATAGAAGGTGCCGGCCAGGATCCGGGGCTTGGGCAGGGCAGCGGTAGAGGAGGGAAGCACTGTGAGGGCACCGCCATTAAACTGTAGATACCCAGACTCCAACCTGAGATACGGGCCAAGGGGCAGGACCTAGGCGTGTGGACTTTAAAGCACCCGGGGTGACTCAATGACTTTTTCAGAAATAAAGTGAATTAAGGTAGTGTTTCCCAAACCGTGCTGGGCCCACAAGTCACCTAGGGACCTCTTTAAAGTGCAGTCTGATTCAGGACACGGCCGGGTGCTGAGTCTGCACTTCTGATGAGCTCCCTGGCCACCTGGCCAGTGCTGCTGCTTGGCAGACCACACTTGCGAGTGACACAAAGGAAAAATCTTCTCACATTAGGGTAGGGGAGGCCAGAGGACAACTCTCCCTGAAGCTCAATTTTGCAGAAGATGGGGTTAAGGGGAGAGATTTTTACATTAAACCAGTGATGTATTTTTGGAGTGGAAGTGAAAGAGGAAAGGTTGGAGACGTACTGTTCCAGTGTAAGCTCTCTCCTTTAGCCATTTTTATTTTTTTTGAGACAGAGTCTCACTGTGTCACCCTCAGTAGAGTGCTGTGCCATCACAGCTCACTACAACCTCAACATCTTGGGCTGAAGTGATTCTCTTGCCTCAGCCTCCCAAGTAGCTGGGACTATAGGCGCTCGCCACAACACAATGGCCGGCCATTTTTTGTTGCAGTTGTCATTGTTGGTTAGCTGACCTGGGCCAGGCTTGAACCTGCCAGCCTTGGTGTATGTGGCTGGTGCAGTAACCACTGTGCTAAGGGCACAGAGCCTCTCCTTTAGCCATTTAGTTGGGAGTTTATGGAACTAGATGCTTTATCCCATGTCCTTAAGAGCAGTCTCTATTAGCCAGTCTTTACAGATGAGCAAACTCAGGCTCAGGGAGGTTAAGTAACTTGCTAAATCTTCAGGGCCAGTTGCATTGGGGTCTGTGTTAAGCATCGTATGTTCAATTACTGTATAGTAGGTGAAAGAACTTTCTTTGACCTACGCAAGGTACTTCAGATAGTAGCTGCCTTGGACCCTTGGCAGCCCAAAGTGTGTGTAAGATGGAAAAAGCAGGTGTCATAGTCAAGTGTTGGGGAAACCCGGGCTAATCAGAGTCTAATAAGCATCACTGCTAAAGGTCTTCTCAGTCTTTAGAATAGGAATGTCCATGGAAGCAGTCCTGGGGGTCTGGGAGACCCTCTGAAAACCAGTAATCCCAGGATCTTTGCAGCATCCACCTCCTGACTGCTACTACTTCCCATCTACAGATGAGGATGACTTGTATCTCTGTCCCAACACTTCCATGCCACCATGTCTATTTTCTCTATCCACCATGGACTTGGGAGGCAGAGACTGCTGTTGTTTACTTCCACATCCCAGGGATTGCCACATTTGCTTGGTGGCTAAAATGTTAGTGAAGAGCCAAGATGAGACACTCTCTTGGGATCTTGGCCCAGTGCCTCTGATGCCACTGAAGACTGGACTGGCCAGCTCACCATTTATTTCCAGGGTAAGGTAGGGTCCAACGTGCAGCAGGTGTTCAGCAAACTGAACAGTGAGATGCACATCTGGGTGAATAGCCCCCCCCCCCCCAATGCTCCCTGCTCTATTCACACACTTTCCCCAGGTGTCGCACAGTGTATTTTACTTGTTTATTATGTTCTGTCAGAACGAAAGCCCGCCAGAGCAGGGACTTTTGTCTGTATTCCCTGGTACCTGTAATTGTGCCTGTACATAACAAAGATTCAATAAATATTTTCATTGGAGACTGGAGGGGCATGAATTAGATCTTTTGGGCTTCTGCAGAATCCTAGTTTGGGAAAGGGGGTGCTAGAGAGAAACCCTACTCCTGTCAACCTCCCAATTTAATCCTTCAGTGTGGAATTGGGGAGGAGCTGGATTTAGTTTGCTAGGTGACAGGTTCGGTGGGGCTCAGAGGTGCCCCTTTAGAAAGTGTGCAGGGAGCTGGAATCCTGACTGCTGGCCTCTATCACCAGCTCAATGAGGATCCAGAGAATTTGCTGTTCTGTGTCTGAAGGCACTCGAAGGGGAAAGAGGGAGAGGGGCTGAGCATCTACCTTCCCCCACCTCTGCCAGGGGTCAAGGTTCCCTTTGGGTCTCTGTCCCAGAGACCTGTCTACAAGCCTCCAAAGACCTAGGAGCCCCAAGCTGGGGTGGTGTCCCTGTTTTAGAGTCACAGAGTTAGAGTGCCAGGTCCAACAGAGGTGTCTGATCAGTGGGCTGAGAGTGCCATATCTGACATAGTTGTTGGCCATGGAAGGCCTCCGGGCTATCTTGAGCTCAGATCTTGGCTGCTGGCTGCTGGGGCGGCTGCTTCTGTAGCAGGGCCAGAGTGTCCCGCTTCTCGATGGAGCGCAGCTGCTTCTTCTTTGCTCTCTTGAGTTTAGCAGGGTTTCGGATCTGGGAGTGGTGTGAGGGGAGGGCATTAGTGTGGTTGGAGCCTCTGTTCTTGTTCCCTGGGGAGAGGATGACCACCCCAGACGGCCGCCCCACAGGGGCCTGGAATCACAGACGGAGAGCAGGGCACATGGGCAGGGGAGTGAGGGGAAGATGAGTCACTCACCACTTGGACAATCTCTGCCTTCCGCTCATTCTCCAGGCGGCGTTTCAGGTTCTCAGCTCGGCGCTGTTTTTTCTCCTGAACATGCAGGGGAAGGGATTTGAGTCTGGGAGCTGAGGCAGACCTGATCTCTCAGGCCCAGAAGAGTGACAGCTGGCAGAATTCCCAGGAGGAAGGGGAAAAGGGCCTCTTGTTCAGACTCCAGGCTGTGCCTGGTGGTATGTGGTGGAGGCCTGGGGAACTTTGGGGCAGGCCAGTGAGAGCAATCCTGTGTTCACAGGCCCAGTGCCCAGAGCTTCACTTGGTGGGAAGTTCCTTGCTGCACATTAGAAGGTGGGGGTATAGGCAGCAAAGGACAGAGGGTTAGACAGGAGCCTGTATGGGCCCCACCTGGAAATTCATGAACATGTAGGCAGTGGCCGCTGCACACCACCCTCCTTATCAGTCACTGAGGAGGTGTGAAGGGGTGTGCTGGCCTCTCCTTCATTCCCATCTCAGAGTCTCCCTCTCTCCCCAGAGGCTCTGCTGCCCCAGAATGCAAGGGCAAGGGTGAGGCCTTGGAAGGTGCTGAGCCATAGGGAAGAGACTCTGGGACTATCTGACCCGGGTTCAAACCTTGACTTTCCTCCCTCCTAAACAGTTGACTTTGGCTAAATCTCTGTGTCTCAACATTCCCATTTTTATTTATTTTCTAAATTTTTTTGTTAAGCAGGCCTGGTCAGGTTTGAACCCAACCAGGTACAAACCTGGTGTATGGAGCCGGTGCTCTAACCACTGAATACGGGTGCTTAGCCTCAACTTCCATTTTTAAAGTGCCCAGCATTAACACCTCCTAACACTGTTTTGAGGAGTCAATGACTGATACACCTGCAGGGCTTAGAACAGCACCTAGCTCTTTGGGAACACTTAGAATCTAGTGGAGTCTATTGTAGGAATGGGAGCTGGTGGCCATACTGACTGTCCCCTGGCAGCGCATGGTGAAAATGTTGGCTGCAGGACTGCTGCTTGGTTAGAGGCTTTGGCAGCCTGCGGTAGCATGTGGTGGCTTCGCCTCTGGGGACAAAGAAAAAGTAAGACTTGGGATCCTGTGTCAGGGGAGGGTCTAGGCAGGAGCACCTCCCTGGTGGATGGTGAGAAGTGAGAAGGCAGCTCAGTTTTGCCCAAGAGGGACCCAGAGCCACACAGGAAGTGAGATAAGGCTTCAGCATGCGGTGGCAGCCATACTCTCCCTAGGACCTCAGCTACTGGCGACTTAAAACAGGGGATAGATGACAGAGTGACCAGCCCATCCCTTTTCTCAGTAGCCAGGCTGGGATCACAGGCCAGGGATGAGTTGTTTGTTTGACTCGGGTGCAGTGCTCTGGGGCCCTGGGGTCATCAGTCAAGTAATATACTATTAATTACCCTGGCCCTGGAGGCCATTACTGACCAATGCTATCATTTTATTTTTTGAGACACAATCTTACTCTGTTGCCTGGACTAGAGTTATGTGGCCTCAGCCTAGCTCACAGCAACCTCAAACTTCTGGGCTCAAGTGATACTCCTGCCTCAGCCTCTTGACTAGCTGGGACTGCAGGTACCCATCATGATGCTCAGCTAATTTTTTATATTTTTAGTAGAGATGGGGTCTCACTCTTGCTCAGGCTGGTGTGGAACTCCTGAGCTCAAGAGATCCTCTTGACTTGGCCTCCCAGAGTGCTGGGATTACAGGTGCAAACCACCCACTTGGGCCTCCCAGAGTGCTGGGATTACAGGCACAAGCCACCCACTTGGGCCTCCCAGAGTGCTGGGATTACAGGCGCAAGCCACCCACTTGGGCCTCCCAGAGTGCTGGGATTACAGGCGCAAGCCACCCACTTGGGCCTCCCAGAGTGCTGGGATTACAGGCACAAGCCACCCACTTGGGCCTCCCAGAGTGCTGGGATTACAGGCACAAGCCACCCAGCCTCAGTGCCATCATCATCTTGCTTCCTCTGCCTGTTGCCTGCTGAGCACCCTGTTCCTTCCCACCGAAGAGAGTCCTTGCTGAAGTGGTAAAGCTGTGACCCTTTACACGGGCTCCCTGAGAATGGAGAAATTGGGTGTGAACCTCTAATGAGGAATTTCTGGCTCTGGGATGGGCTATGGGAGAGAAGTGGAGAAAAGCTGTGGGGCTGCTGCTTGGAGAATGACAGCCACTGACAATTCTGGGGATGAGGTTTTCCAATCTGCAAGCCCTGCCCACCTGGGTCGTCTTTTCATCTCCAAGCCTCTTACAGAGGCCCATGCTAAACTGGATGGTCCTCTGGACTTCCCTGCACTGTGGTCTCAGGGCACCTGGTTCTGGCCAGGTTCCCTTCCTCCCTGGGTCCCTCAGGCTCCAGATGTAACTTGACCAAGTCATTCCCCCCACCCCCTCCGGCACTTGTGTGAGCTTCCCCTACCCTGAGAGGCCTCAGCCTGCCTGCCCCCTCACCTGCCGGCGCCTCTGCTTCTCCTCCTCCAAGTGCCGGGCAAAGTCCTTGGCCAGCTTCTTCTCCTGCCGTTCCTTCATCTTCTGCTGCCAGGATGTGTGCAGGGGCTTGTCCTGAACCATCTGGGAAAATCTGGGTAGGAGAGAAGGGTCTGTAGTTACCTTTCAGCTCTGGGCTCAGCACCTTCTTCCTGAGAGCAGTCACATCCCTGCCTTGCTTGCCTGGCAGGACCCTCCAGGCCTGCTGGACCTCAGGGCAGGAAGGGACCTTGGCCATGCCACTACCACTTCTGTAGCCCTGGCCACGTGCCTCTGAGGAGGTGCTCTTATTTTCTACATTTTACAGAAAAGCAAGGCACAAACAAGCTGAAAAACTGCTCAAGGTCACCTTGTTCCTGAGTGGCAATTAGGACCTGAACCTCTGTTAATGGCAAGAGTCCAGGCCACACAGCATCTGCTATAAAATTCTGCTGTCCCTGCCAAGCACAGCTGCCTGGGTGTGAATGCTCTGCAGATGGGTGTCCGTGCCCTGTGGAGGTGGCCCGTTCCATTTCATGGTGGCCTGACTGGTTGGAGCTCTGTGTAATGATGTAGCATCTGTCCCCCTGGGTGGGGAGGTGTGACTATGGAATGGGAATTTAGGGCCATCCATGAAGTCTGGAGTTTCTTAAGAGTGACAATGATAGTACAGTCACAGGAGAAATGAGATATGGTCTCTGTAAGAATGCACACTGCAAAGATGTGTGTGTGTGTGTGTGTGTGTGTGTGTGTGTGTGTATGAGATATTTAGGATGTCTTTAAAATATTCTAGGATAAAAAAAGAGAAAAAATGTTCAGGACCAAAGATGAAGCTGGGATGGACACATGGGGGTTCATGAAACTCTGCTCTTTTCTGCATCCTTGAAAATTTCCTTAATAAAAAGCAAAATGAAAACAAGTCTCCTGGTAGCCTTGACATACTACACTTAGGTCTTTCTCCTTTAATGATCCGAGGCCTGTTTGGGTCCCATGCCCCAGCTAGCCTCTGACCCCACTGACTCCTACTCCTTTCCCCAAGTCCCTCTTATTGAAGCCCTGACCTCCTAAGCCCGAAAAATGGGCCTGTTGCACAGACTTCCTCCCTGCTCTTGAGGCTATGCCTCCCAACCTGGGGTATTTGAACCCTGGAGGGACAAGGCAGTGGGAGCCAGGAGGTACACAAAGCCACAGGACATGATACCACAGTCTTGTAGAGTAGGGCTGTCACACAGAGCTTTCTGTGATGGTGAAGGTGCTCTACAATGGCATAGTCCAGTAAGGTAGCCACTGCTCACAGGTGGCTGTTGAATGCTTGGAAGGTGGCTGGTGTTGAAAGAATAATTGAATCTTAAGTTTTATAGAATTTTAATTACATTCACACAGCCACAGGCTGGTGGCCTTAGCCCGAAGCAATGCAGCTCCAGGGTAGAGATTCTACCTGGGGATTGAAGACAGGCCTGAGCTCCCAGTCCCAAACTCCCCACATACTACCCTGGTGACTCTGGGCAAGGGAGCCTCCAAAACTCAGCCCCCTCGCATGTAGAGATGAGACTCATTCCCATCCCAAAGGGCGCGGAGGACTCACTGACACATACAACAGATGCTCAATAAATGTGAATCATCAGAGCAGGGTGAGCAGAGAGATGGTACATCTGAGGGCAACGTGGAGAAGGTTGCATTTGGCATGTGTCAACGAGGAGGGCTGTAGCCAGGTCCCCCTGCCTTGCACGCCTTCCTGATGTGGTGGCCTCTTTTCAGCAGCATGGGCTGCTTCAACCTGTCTCTGGACTCACTCAGTACCTACTGTAGCTGCTTCCTCAGAGTTTCCAAATGTTCACTGAGTGGCCTTGCCTGACCCACAAAACTTGCCGGCAGCTTGAGGCTGCATAAATTCCCCTGCACCAGCTTCCTTGCTGGTGCAGTCTTAACCCCTGCCCACTTGTGTCCAGTCTCAGCAGGCTAAACTCATCTTCTTGGAAGCTGCACCACATCGTTCCTTTTCTCAATACCTTCCATAGCCCCTGAGCTCACTCAGGAAAGACAGAGTCCGTCCAAGGGCCATAAGGCCCCTGCCCTCTGACCTCACTTCCTGCTGCTCTTTTCCCCGATTCCAGAAACAAGACTCCTGGACTTCTCTCCAACAGGAGCATGCTCCTGCCTCAGGGCCTCTCAACTTTCTGTCCCTCTTGCCTGATACTCTTTTTCCTAGAGGTCTGCCTTGGTTCCCTGTCACTCCATTCAGTCCTCTGCTCAAAGTCCCTTTATCGGCCAGGTCATCGTTGACCACTGTATGTGTAGCATTGCCCTGACCTCCTTGCTGTTCCCGGGTCCCTATCCGAGTTTATTTTCCCTTAAAGCCCTTATTACTGACGTATTATATATTTACTTGCTTTTTATCTGTTTCCCACAACTAGAACGTTTACTCCAGAAGAGCATGGACTTTGTTTCGTTTGCAGCCATGCTCACCCCAAGATTAACTGGTTGAACAAATGACTACCTTTTGACCTCATGCTTCTACTTTTTCAAGGCAGTGCCCACTATGTGCTGGGCTTTGGGGGACCTATGGAGCTTCTGGTTTAGAGGAGGACAGGCAGCCAATAAGGATCACCCAAGTAAGTAAGCATTTGTGCAAATGGAGATGTTACAGAAGTACAAGTTACAACAATAACATGTAGCTTGGGGACTTAACTCAGTGGATTGAACAAAGAGGAGCTTTTTAGAGGGGGTGACATTTAAGCTGAGCTCTGAAGGATGGGAAGGAATGGGCCAGGGGAAAAGCCTTTTGAACAGAAGGAACAGCATTTGCAAAGGCTCTGAGATAGGAAGGAACATCACACACTAGAGAAAATGCGGAGGGGAGATTAGTGTGGAAGACTCTAGTAAGGGAAGGGGAGGGCAGGGTGGGACACAGGGCCTCTTTAAAAACTCTGGAGTACATGCTCCAAGCAGCAGGAAGTCAGGAAGGGCTTTCAGTTGGGGCAGGGAACTGAGACCAAATGCCCTCCTGCTCCATTTCTTGCTCTAGCTGCTGATCCTCAGTTTCTCATGCTGACCCCACCCTTCTCCCCACCTGTGCATGGGCCCAGCCCTTTCTAGCTCAGTGGGCTAACCGCCCCCTCCCCTCCCCCCAGCCTCCAGCTTGACCCATTCAGCTTGCTCAGCACCCTCTTTCCACCTGAACCAATGTCCTCATCTGGTTCCACATGACTATCAGCAGCTGTACCATTCTCCTGTGACTGGCTTGGACAGGGTGGAGTAGCAGCACCATCGTCATGCATTCCTCCAACTTTTACAGTCACTCCAGCTTTAAAGTCTCTCTCTGGTGACTTGTAGCAAATGATTCTAAAAACCTCAGTTTCTGCTCTGTTTAATTGGGTGGGTGATAATGCCCACTGCCTAGGGTTTTCAGGGCACACAAAAAAAATGACTTCTGCACAGAGCTTAGCACAAAGCTTGGCACAGAGTCCACCCTCAGAAAATGCTAGCTTCTTCCTAAAAATACCCTCACTTCTCCCATAGTCCCTCGCAGTCATGCGTTCCTGCCTCTGGCTTGTGGTTCCCATTAGCTTAAATGTGAACTGAACCCCACCTCTCCTTCCTCCCAGCCTAAATACTTCCTTCTTCAGATAAGCCCCTTCATTCCTCCATTCAACAAGCATTTACTGTGCCCTTAGCAAAGAAAGAAAAGGAAGACCTTGTGCCTGCCCTTAAGAAGGTTGTAACCCAATTCAAGGCAAATCTACAGAGAGCAGGAATTTCCTGCATAAGCTTTGGAATCAGGTATGTGCTCAGGTCCTGCATATACCACACATTTAGCCTCGGTTTCCTCATGCATAAAATAGTATGGGAATAATTACAAAAGCTGCTTCATACGGCTGATGTGCAGATTAAATGGGAAGATACATGCTCCTTTTTCTGTCTTTGAAAGGCTCTTACCCCAGCCAATCCTTATTAAAATGCTTAGCACAGTGTCCTATATAATCAGCTATCAGTAATACTTTTCTATCATAAAGGCAAATAACACACAATAGTTGGTACCTCACTGCTTTCATCAGGTAATAGCTGGTTTATTTGCTTCTGCATCCCTCACTTAGGGCAGAAAACGGGTAAATATAAATGTCAGTTGAATGACTACACAAGGGAGGTGTTATAGGATAGGTCCCCAAGGTCCCTGAGGAGGAAAGGTATCACAGATACCATCTTTGAAGACCCAGTCTCATCCTCCCCAGAATCCCAGGGCATTCTACTACATTCTGATCATAATTACCTGTATTCTGACCCCTCCCTCTCTAATGTGAGCATTCTCCAACCCTGGAATTGTCTACAGGTTGCAGCAAGGCAAAGGTGAGCCCCTAATACCATAAAGAACCCCCATCCCTGCCCCTGCCAGGTCCCACTTCACCTTTTCTTGGACCGGTCCTTCCATATCCGGCCCGATTTGGGCTTCCCCTTTGGGATTACAGGAAGTTCCTCCTCCTTCTTCAACTTCTTGCATGCCGGGTCCTGGCCTGAAAAGCTTTTTCGCTTCTTCTCTTGGAGGACTCCTGTCACCGTCTCCCCGGCTAGAGGGGGCTTGCTGGGCTCGTCCGGACCCCGGGGGGAGCCTGGTGCCTCCGGTGTCAGCTCCTGCAGTGGCCGTGAGGGCTCCGGACCCGGCGGTTGCTGACCGGTGGAAGGCTCTGGTGATGTTGGGCCCGGCTGCAGCTGATTTAGGGGGGCCTCTGGGGTAAACTCCTCTTTACTACAGGGCAACTCCGGGGCCAGTTCTCTCAAATCCTGAGGGAACTTTGGTGACTTCTCACTTGGATTTGGCCAACGTCGGGGGGACTTAGGACTCGACTCCGGCGCTTTTTGAGGCGACAACAGGCTTAGATCTTGCTGACTCTGGGGGGACCTTGGGCCCGGCTCTGGCTCCCTCTGGGGGGACCCCAAGACTGCACCCTGCTGCAGACTACCGGATCCCGGGCTTGTCTCTGGCGGACGTTGGAGGGACTCCGGGCCAGTTTGTAGCACACTTTGGGATGACCCGGGTTCCCGTGTTTCTTCTCGGTTTGACTCAAACTCCACAAGGGCCCGTCTCGCCCGCGAAACTGCGGTGAGGCTCTCGCGGGATTCGGGCTCTAGGCCTTCCAGCCGTCGGCTGCGCCTTAGCGGTGTATCCATGGCACAGCCAGAAAGTTTCCAAACCCGAGCCCACGTGCAGCCTTCACAGTTTCTGGGACAACCGGCGCTTTCCTATGACGTCAGTAACCGCCACAACAGCGCCGGGGGCGTGGTACCAGGGCGGCCATGTTGGTGAGCGGCGGAGAGGCGGGGCTGTCGGCGGGCGCTTTGCTGGGCTCTGTAGGCGCATGCGCAGTGCGTGTGAGCGCTGTTAACTTGTGATTGATGAGGCTGTTCAGTTCCCCGGGATTTGCTCTTGTCTTTCATAAACACGGTGTTCTTGGGAAAGGAGAGCGTGCAGACAGAGGAAGGAGTAATTTCCGGGAAGGTTCAGGGAGCCCCGTAGGCAAAGCTGGGTGGAAACTTGGCCGCTAAGTCAGTCCCGTAGTTGGGGAGGCGCCTCTTGTTCCCTGGGCCTCAGTTTCCTCATTTGCAGTATGGTCGATTTTGCACTAGTGTAGTGCACGTAGATGATTCTGTCGGAGCTCTCCTTGTTGCCTGCGCTCAGGTGGTCCGGGGTCCGGGAGGTGGGAAATAAGTCTTTGCTGTGTGAAATGCTCACTCTCTTGCCTCGTCTTCTCCCCTGCTGTGCTCCAGCATACAATCTGTGTTTCTCCCTTTCTTGGTCAACAGGTATGAGTGAAGTCGAAGTGCCACTAAGACACACCACCTTTGTCCTGTGGCACAACTGGCCCCTTCCTAGCTGCAGGCCCTCTTGCGTCCCGCTTCTGCCCCGGTGCTAGAAACAGATTGGGTCATCTGTGATCTTCCTTTTGGCCAAGACACTGAGTGGCTTTTGCCCCCATGTGTAAACCTGCCTGCCCCCCCTTTCCTCGGTATTCATCTGTAAATGCTGTCTTACTAAGTGCTTTGGGACCTTGCCAGTGGGCAGGCCTTCTGCTTCTCCTAGTGTCTAGAGAAAGTTATCTCCAGGGCCCCTTAGCCTGAGACCCAGAGGAGCGGAGCTGGCTTGGATTTACTCACAGCACTCTTCTTTCTTAGGAAGAACATCTTGGAAGTGGTCCAGTTGCATCCCACTGTTATTCTTGGAACTTCCTAGGGTTGGTCCTCAGGGATCCCAGGGTTACCTTCTGGCACCCCAGTGGCTTCCTTTAGAAACTCTCGTTTCTTCAGCTGGGGGCTTGTGAGAGGGCCTGGGAAGTTGTCCAGTGATAGTCTGGTGTTAGAGTGCTCTTGTGTTCCCAAGCCAAGGAGAGCTCTTCAGATGATAATGAACCCAGAAGAGGGGTTCTCTCTGCCTCTCACCATACAGAAATCCAATTACTGAGACAAGATTGCCTAGGAAGAAAGGATTTATTGTGGAGGATTCATCAGCTGGGAGAGGAGAGGAGTGCACCTCTCTGACCCAGAAGCTACAGATCTTCCTTGCAGTCACAAGACAAGTATAAACCCTTACACCACCTGTCTGTCCCAAGAAGACAAGTGACTCCCTGCCACAGATTGTGCCCAGGGACCTGCTGAGCAGCTTACTCCCTGGATCCTACCAGTGCAGAAGGCTGAAAGAATGACCAGGCTTTTTTCTGGAGTTGAAATTAATAATGTTTGAAGGGTGTGAACATCATTACATGTTTGGGGTGGAGGGCAGGGTGTGCAAGCACAGTAGGAAATCATGCTAGTACATACATCCTATGATGAAAAGTGGTGGTTAAGACCCTTCTAGGGTGGGGATTTTAGTAGTATAATGAGCTAGGGGTTAATACTGGTTATTCAGCCATAGGCAGAATGTGGGGAGTAGGATGCTCATTGTGTCCTTGGGCACAATCTGTGGTGGGGGTCACTTGTCTACCAGGGGTCCTCAAACTTTTTAAACAGGAGGCCAGTTCACTGTCCCTCAGACCGTTGGAGGGCTGGACTATAGTTAAAAAAAAAAAAAAAAAACCACTATGAACAAATTCCTATGCACACCACACATACCTTATTTTGAAGTAAAAAAACAAAGCGGGAAAAAATAAAATCACACGGCCGTATATGGCCCGAGGGCCATAGTTTGGATGCTCCCTGGAGCATCCATCCAGGAGGTGACTTCTGGCAGGGGCATGGCACTTGATAAGTGTTTGTTGAATGAGGACCCCCGGGACAGATGGGTGGTATAAGGGTTTGTAGTTATCTTGTGGCTGCAAGGAGGTTCCATAGTTTCTGGGGAAGAAACTCAAAAGGGAATGCATCAGTGCAACAGAAAGTTACAAAGTTCAGGTCAGCAAATCTTCCTGAGTCTGGTAAGCTCTTTGTTTTCTTTCTCTTGTCTTTTTTCATTTCTGCCTACTTTTTCCATTTCTGCAGTTGGAACTGCAGTTGCTAAGTTATTGGTGATGAGATGAAAGTCACTATGGTACCACTAATTTAAGGTTACTTAGAGTAGCCAGTTCTAGCTACTATGTGAACATTGAAAACTCATTCAGAACATTAAGAGAACTATTAAAACATCCATTAAGCTGGGTGTGGTGGCTCATGCCTGTAATCCCAGCACTTGGGAGACTGAGGAAGGTGGATTGCCTCAGCCCACAGGTTTGAGACCAGCCTGAGCCAGAGCGAGACCTCATCTCTAAAAATAGCTGGGTGTTGTGGTGGGCACCTGTAGTCCCAGCTACTGGGGACGCGAAGGCAAGAGAATCCCTTAAGGAGTTTGAGGTTGCTGTGAGCTATGATGCCATAGCACTCTACCAAGACTCTGTCTCCAAAAAAAAAAAAAGTAAAACATCCATTAAAAATGTTTTCTTGCTTATGAAGTTGGTTACACAGGGATGCTTCCAGCTCCCAACTCTCAGAGGAGTGAGCTCCATTCAGTGCCTTGAATTTCCTGCTTCTGTCTGGGGACCCAGAGAGTCTGACACTCAGGACCATGCTGGTTGTGTGTTACCAGGCTGACTAGAGCAGACCTTATGCTCCCTCTGCTTTAAGCCCCCTTGCTGGCCCTGGCCCTGAGCTCTGGTCCTTGGCTGGAGGGCTCACTTTCAAGGGCTGGTTGAGTCATATTCCATCCCTGGCTAAAATACTTCAAAAGAGTGATCCTCAGGTTCTTGCCTGACAGAGGGAGATATTTTTTGAGATGGAGGCATTTGGGTGGCCCTCAAACACATTCCCAGTCCTGCATCTACCACTTCCACCTGGAAATGGAGGTGCTTAATTAACTGCTGAGCTCTGGTTCAGAACCCCCCACTCCCACCCGAGCTCAGTTCGTCATGGTTGTTGTACATGGTGTGCAGGGGCCTAGAGAGACCCCTGAAGTTTTCAGAGGACCCGGTGGCAGTTGTGGTTGGGTACCTGTTCCCTTACACTCCTTTGCTGTTTACTGTAGACATCCCAGCTTCCTTGCCTTCAGGCGGGAGGATGTTAAGGGGGTTCTCTGCAGTCTTCCAGAGACTCCCAGCAGGGTTGAACCCCAGTTGCCCCCAAAGGCAACCTGGTCACTCATGCACCCTCTTTTGGCTTCCTTCCTGTTTCACTTTCCCATGCCCTTAAAGGTGCTTGCTGGGGTCAGTTTCTGACCATACTATTTGCACTTAAATCTTTATCTCAGAGCAACCCAGCCTAAAAAAATGAGGAGCAAATGTTGGGGAAAACACTTTGCATATATGTTTCAAGCACTTTGCATGTGTGAACTCCTTTACTACTCATGACAAACGCTTGAAGCAGGTGCTGTTATTATTATTTTACAGATGAACTGAGGCAGAAGGAACAAGAAACAAGGGACACTAGTTGAGGTTGCACAGCAAATAAACCGTGGAGGCGTCAGATTCCGGGCCACAGCTCAACAGTAAATTTCTCTGTTACCCTGGTAAGTACACCAAGGCACAGAAAGGCTGAGATCCTTGCCCAGAGTCAGACAGTGACACATTGGGGATCTAGGATTGTGGTTTCAGAGGTGGTGGCAGCTACCCCTCATATGGGCCTTGCCTGCCCGTACCTCGGGCTGACCTTGACCTGTGTACTGTGAGGTGCTGGGTGCCACATGGCACACACTGTCGTGCGAAGCATGCTGAGTTGGTGAGACCGGTTTATTTATGTAACCTGAGATATGCTGACTGAAGGAAACCCAGCACCCACAGATGGATGGAAGATATGGACCAGTTGTTTTTTTCTGAGCTGTTGATCTTCCACTTAGCCAATGGTGCTACAGAGAGAGACATCAACAGTCGCCAGATGTCTGGCGCTTGTGTCCTTATGGCCCTCTGCTCAACAGCAACATCAGACCAAGGCTGGGTCACCAGCAGCACTAACTGAGCATTTACTACGTGCTGGGCTCTCCTGGATATTGTCTAGCTCCCTGGAGCATCCATCCAGGAGGTGACTTCTGGCAGGGGCATGGCACTTGATAAGTGTTTGTTGAATGAGTGAATGGATCCCTATAAGGACCCTGCAGGGCTGGGGTGATCACCCCCCTCTTATAGACCATGAAATCCCAGAGAGGCTGTGATTGGGTGTCTGCTAACAGGAGGGGAGCATGCAAAGCTAGGCCTGAATTTTCTGACTTTAAGCTTTTGACCTCCCCACCCACAGGCCCAGGACTGGGAAATGGGGCTTCCTCAATGTGGGGTATCTTTGGCAGCCGGGATATTGCTGAGCATGGCAGAATTGAAGTTAGGACTCAGATGGGGTGGGAGGTGTCATTGTACCTCAGCTGCTCCTTATTGGACCACACAGATTCAAGCTGCTCTTTCTTTTGTTCTGAGGTCTCTTAAATATTTGAAGTCAGTTTTTTGGTAGCTTTTAATTCTTTCTTTCTTTCTTTCTTTCTTTCTTTCTTTCTTTCTTTCTTTCTTTCTTTCTTTCTTTCTTTCTTTCTTTTTTGATAGAGTCTCTTTATGTTGCCCTCGGTAGAGTGCTGTGGTGTCACAGCTCACAGCAACCTCAAACTCTTGGACTTAAGCAATTCTCTTGTCTCGGCCTCCCAGGTATCTGGGACTACAGGTGCCCACCACAACGCTTGACTATTTTTTTGTGTAGTTGTTATTGTTGTTTAGCAGGCCGGGGCTGGCCCACCAGCCCCAATGTATATGACCAGTATCCTAACTGCTGAGCTATGGGTGCTGAGCCTTAATTTTCTTTTATTCAGGCCAAATTATCCCCTCTTTCTCCACATGTCCCTCCCACAATGTGATAAATCTTTGGGAGCAACACTCCTTAGGCACCCAGGGTTGACTGCCCCACAGACAGCTGAGTGGATTTTCCTCTCTCTACTCCATGATCAGGGTCAATGTGGTGAGGACCCCATTACCCCCGGCGGCCACCCCAGGGTCATCTGATCAAAACCCTCAGTATAGTTCCAGCTGTTGCCTGGCTTAGATGTGAGTTGTTGGTTTTTTGGATAGTTCAGGGTTTTTCTTTCTTTTGTCCTTCCTTTTTTATTTTTTATTTTTTAAATAGAGATAGGGTCTTGCTTTGTCACCCAGGCTGGACTGCAGTGGTACGGTCATAGCTCACTGCAGCCTGGGATCAAGCAATCCTACCTTCTCAGCTTCCTGAGTAGCTGGGACCACAGGCGTGCACCATCATGCCTAGCTACCTTTTAAAATTTTGGGTAGAGATAGGGGTCTTGCTATGTTGCCCAAGCCTACACTTAAACTCCTGGCCTCAAGTGATTCTCCTTCCTCAGCCTCCCAAAGTGCTGAGATTGCAGGTGTGAGTCAATGCAGGACTTTTCATCAGTCCCTGTTCCATTTTATTTTGGCCACTCTGGGGGCCCAGCAACACTCCTTGGGTACTTGCTCCCTCTTCCTCGTTTATGTGAACAGCTGCTTCCAGGTACCTCGAATCAGGCCCTACTGAGAACATGTCAGTTCGTATTGGGAGTGCTTATCTTGGAGGCTCATCTTTGCTGTGTGCTCCCAACAGCTCAGGAGAGTTTCAGATCCTTGAGAGGAGGGGGGAGAGACCTCAGCAGAGGGCCGGGGGCATGGGAGAGGCTGGGAGTGGTACTTGGGTACCAGGTATGAGACTTCTCAGCTGTTCCCACACGGCATTGCCAGGGTGGAGAGAAGCTGCCTGGACTGGCAAGGGCTTCTTTTTGCAAAGCTCTCAGGTACCTGGTGCTGCTCAGGGCTGGTGAGAGCAAAGCTTATCTCCTGATCCTCTCTCAGCATCTGCAGGTTCTGCTGAAACAGGAAGGGGTCAGACCTGCTCCTTCTGGGAGGGGGTTGAGCAGGCCCCCGCCAGTCCCCACTGCACATTCTTCTGTCTCACGCAGGCCAAGGAAGGGGTGGGGGTGGCTGGGAAATGAACCAGGTGAGAGGTCGATGCCTGAAGAGGGGGGCACGGTGTTTCACATCCTGCCTCACCCTTGCCCCAATGTCACTATGGTTTATAATAGCAATGCTTTTTGAACTTTAGTGAGCAGCAGTCACTGAGCAGCGTTAATGAACAGAGATGATCCAGTAGGTTTGTGGGGGGCATAAATTTGCATTTCTAACAAGCTTGCAAGTGCTGCTGATGGACTGCCCTTTGAGGAGCAGTGTCCTGCAGGAAGGAATGAGCAAGACAAGAAGAGCTTTCCTTCTTTGCCTTCCATGAGGGCAGGGGCTGAGCTCGCCATCATCCTGTTTCTTATTTCATCACCAGCTGTTCATTGCATGTTTACTCCAGGACAGGCACCAGAGGTACAACAGCGAACAGGGCAGTGGCAGTCCTTGCCTGGATGGATATTATATCACCCTAGGGCCACTGGTAATAAACATTTGAATCTGAAAACTATCCTTTGAGGAAGGCTGAGCAGGAATTATTTTCCCTGTTTTATAGTGGAGAAAATAGCATTTCAGAGAGGTTATGCCACTTGCTGGAAGTTACCCAAATATTAAGTAGGACTTCAGGACTTCTCAACTGGAAATGTGGCCCCTGTCCCCTGGCTGCGAGCCATCTAAGCTTCATGGGGTTGTATTTAGATGGGCCTGGTTCCTGTATATGGGAGGAGAGCTTGACAGGTCGGGAGGCAGACACACATACCTACATCACACACATAGGGACTTTCAGTTCCTAAGATCTAAGATCACAGAGTTTCATAGGGAGTTACTTTTCCTCTCTTATTCTCTGTTCACTAACCCCTTTTTTTCTCATTTTCTCTAACATTTGGCTTCTCTATGGCCTTGGTCCTTCCACAGTGCTGTATCTGCTTAGTGATGGCCCTCCCAATTAACGTGGCGGCCTCATCTCCATGGCAACTCTGGAGACGTTGCCTTGGTGACCAAGGAGGGAGCAAGTGATGAGTCCCCTTCCCTGAAGCTCAGACTGACTTGGTCCCTGGTTTCATGGTATGAATCTGTTGACCCTGGGATGGGGGGAATCTTGGAATCTCTGCTTTCTCTGCCCCTGATGCTCTAGTGGTGGACTAAAACTTGCCCCTCGTCTGACTCAGCTGGCTCCCACGACACCAGGTTGGTGAGATGGGCCTTCCCCTGAGTCAACAGTCTGGCTTCTGTGTTCTTCTCATGGAGCTGCAAGAACATCCAGCCACTCAGGTTCAGGATGGACCTGAAGCATACTGGATCAGTGGGGCTTATTCTCCTGGATCTCAAAGGTCATGGCTTGCTCTCCCTTAGGAGAAACAAACGGATCCTTTCCTCAGAAGAGACCATTCACATGTTTACAGATGAAGGAAAAGTATGTCGTTTTTTTGGTATGTTTTAGGGTAAATTTTAAGGACGTAAACATAGTAAGCAATATTAATCAGAATGCATTTTATTGCAGCAAATTAAAATCCATAAAAATGTACCAATTTCACTTGTAGTTTGAATGATTGAGATTCTGTCCAAAGTAGCTACCAAGTATAGAGGCTTTGGCAAGTGTCTTCTCATTTAATTGTCTTGGCACTCCCATGAGAATGTTAGTACTACTGACTTGTCTTTTTTCTTTTTTTAGATTATAAAAACTTCCCTGTTAACCAAGACTTTTTAACGTGGAACAGATTTCTTGAATGAAATGGAAAATTTCCTGCACATTGAAACAAATGCCTAAGTCATCACACATAAAACACCCAGTGGGAAAAACCAAAACAGCGTGTTTATAGAATCCCTGGAATAACCCTGGTTTTATTCTCAGATGCTTCTTCCATCTACCAAGTGTATTCTGGATACAGTGCACACTGTGGCTTCTGGGGTCACACTTGGCCGAGGCTGTGGCTCTCATCTGGCTGGGCTGTGGTGGCTGGCTCTACTCAGGAAGTAAGGCAGTTACCAGCATGTTTAAACGGTATATTGAACATCCTTTAAATATCAAAGTGATAAACAAGAAGGTGATATAATAATGTTTATCAGAAAGTTGTTAGTGGCTCGGCGCCTGTGGCCAAGCAGCTAAGGCGCCAGCCTTATACACCTGAGCTGGTGGGTTCGAATACAGCCCGGGCCCACCAAACACACCAAACAACAATGACAGCTTCAACAACAACAACAACAACAACAACAACAACAACAACAAACAAACAAACAAACAAAAAAGAAAGTTGTTAGAAAGTAAGGACAGGCTGGATGCAGTGACTCACTCCTGTAATCTTAGCACTCTGGGAGGCTGAGGCAGGAGGATCACTCCAGCTCAGGAGTTGGAGACCAGCCTGAACAAGAGCAAGACCCTGTCTCTACTCAAAATAGAAAAATTAGCCAAACATAGTGGTGGGCGCCTATAGTCCCATCTATTTGGGAGGCTGAGGCAGGAGGATCACTTAAAAGTAAGGACAGCTGTTTAAAGCTTCAGGCTGAAAGGCGGCTTCCCAGCTTCACTTCTTAGGCTTCTTGGGTAGGGGGCGCCGGAACAGCAAGATGTGAGGTTCTGGGTCATGCATCATATAATGGACCCTACCCCTGACTTGCTGAATGCCAAGGTTCCTCCATTCAGATTCAGACATCAAATAGGTTTTAGGGACCAGCTTGGCCATGTCTTTGGGAAACGTGACATGCTGATCCTTGTCTAAATAGTAAATTTGTTTGTGCAACATTATTGCTCTGCCTGGGGACCTTCAGCTCCGTGATGCCAACCTCCAGACTCCAGCGGTCCTGTTTTTCACAGGTAGAGAAGTCTGTCCAGGGACAGGTGGCTGGTATGTGGCATACTGTGCTTCCAAACTGTGTGGAGTTTCACCCTCACCTCTCTGCCTCTGTGTTTTAGGCACTTAATCTACATCAAGAATAAGTCTTTTCTCTGGCCTAGATCTAACTTTTCTATTCTTTGAAAAGAAGCTAGGAATTTCAAATCATTAAGAGTGCCTTTTTTGTCTAAAAGATGTATCCAGAAAAAAAAGTCTTCAACATAGGGCAGTGGCTGATCCATCAAAGGGTTATGCTGTGGCTCTTTCATTCTCTGCTCAAAAGAAAATACTACATAAAATTCAGATATTATCATCTTCTGCTTGAGCGGTTTTAGGTCTCTGCTTTCAAGATGACTCTGAGTAGATCTAGATACCCCCCATATTTGGAAATTAGGCACAAGAGGTGTAGGAGATTAGGAGATTGCATTTCCAAAGTTGGTGTTGGTGGTATCGTCCATCCTTGTGCTCTCCTCGCCATGTGACTGGACACCTCTTTCCTCCAGCAATGGGGCCTAGGTCTCCCCTCACCCTACCTCCGAACCTGGATAGATGTTTGTGATTGCTTTGGACAAAAGAGTATGGCAGAACTGTTGCTGTATGACTTCTGAGGCTAGATTATAAGAATGCCATGAGCTTCCCCCTGTCTCTCGCAGATGGGATGCTTGCCCTTGGAACTCAGCTGCCATGTTGCAGGGAAGCCCAGATCATCCCATATGGAGAGAAGGTTCCAGTGAAGGTTCCAACTGACAGCCCACATCACCATGAGTGAAAATGCTTCCATGTGATTCTAGCTCCCACTCACCAGGCCAGCAAGGGTCCCAGAAATCAGGAGCAGAGATAATCTCTCCTTGCTATTCCCTGCCCCAGTTTTGGGCCACAAAATCCAGGAGCATAATAACATGTTGTTTTGGACCACTAAGTTTTTCTTTTCTTGTCTTTTTTTTTTTTTTTTTGAGACAGAGTCTCAAGCTATTGCCCTCAGTAGAGTGCTATAGTGTCACAGCTCACAGCAACCTCCGACACTTGGGCTTAAGTGATTCTTTTGCCTCAGCCTCCCAAGGAGCTAGGACTACAAGCGACTGCCACAACACCTAGCTATTTTTTTGTTGCAGTTGTCATTGTTGTTTCAGCTGGCTTGGGTGGGGATTGAACCCACTAGCCTGGGTGTATGTGGCCAGTGCCCTACCCACTGAGCTATGGGCGCCGCTGTGCACCACTAAGTTTTGGGGGTAATTTGTGACACAAGTAGCAATTGGTACAGAAAGTATTTCTGTACCAAGGTGTCTATCTCAAGAGGGAAAGTCTTACGACTTTTCTTGCACCCTTTTCTGGGGCAAATATGTTTGGATGACGCCTAATCATGGCTCCGTTACTTCATATGAGGCAGATTGGATGGGTGAGTCCTTTCTTGTTCTTTAGTCACAATATATTAATATATTTTACTTGCCTACTGATTGTCCATTTCCCACTGTACGGATGCTCCTCAACTTACAATGGGGCTATGTCCCAACAAATCTATTGTAAGTTGAAAGTGCCTTAAAAAATGTACTTAATACCCTAATAAACCCATTGTAAAGTCAAAAATTCATAAGTTGGACAGTCATAAATTGGGGATTGTCTGTCCTTGGTATCTAGTAGTTGCTCACTAAATAATTGTCAAAAGATTGGAGATGAAACATCAAGTGGGTGCAATTTTTGACAATATTTTTTTAGAGACTCTGGACAAGGACAAGTTCACTTTGTGGCAAAATTGGGGAGTAATAGAAGTCCCAATTTTTTCTTTAAATGAAAGGAAAGAAAGAATTGTTAAATGTGTGATAAGTGGTAGGGGACTTCAGGTCTATGCTAAGGAGTTTGCTCAAGGAATTCAGTTGTAGATGTTTTCTAAAAGGATTTTGCATCAGTCACCAAGTAAGAATTGATTCAAGCAAACCTTTTTGCCTGGCATATGCTGGGTAGCATGGTGATCACAGGAAAAAAAAAAAAAAAAAGACACAGATGCTGTCCTCAAGCTGGGTTGAGTCCAGCTGGAGAGAGAAGACTGAAGTCTGTGATATAGACAGCACAGTAAGGCAAGCCAGGCCCAGTGATGAAAGGGCAGGGTTTTATCACCTGAGGCTCCTGAAGGTGGGAGAGTATCAAGGAGGACTTCCTGGAGGAGGCAGGTTAAAGGGGACTGACCCAGAGGAATACTAAAATGCCACAGGGACTCACCAGAAATCTGCCGTCCATGAACTCAGGTTGCTAACGGCAGAGTCTCGTATAGTGAATGGAAAGGAACTTAGTGTCCCTCTTGCAAAAAAAATGATCATACCCTTAAGTAGAAAGAACGCGTTGGGCGGCCCCCCCCCCCCCCCCCCCCCCCCCCCCCGGGGGGGCGGGTGTGTGTTTGTTGTGTTGTGGCGTCGGCTCCCCCGCGACGCCGGGCC
>CAUYPK010129189.1:0-37551 GCA_963574355.1 Loris lydekkerianus | reverse complement strand
ACTGTGAACAGGGCTCAAATTCTTTCCCTGGGGTTCCTGGGTCCCTCTTAAATCCCAGCCCCTGTTAATGTCTGCCTGAACATCCAGCAGCCATCCAGAAAGCCGGCAGGGGTCCTCAAGCTACTGCCCGTGGGCCACTTGAGGCAGTGTGATTGTATTTGTTCCCATTTTGTTTTTTTACTTCAAAATAAGATCTGTGCAGTGTGCATAGGAATTTGTTCATAGTTTGTTTTTTTTAAACTATAGTCTGGCCCTCCAACAGTCTGAGGGACTGTGAATTGGGCCCCTGTTTAAAAAGTTTGAGGACCCCTGCCGGCTTTCTGGATGGCTGCTGGATGTTCAGGCAGACATTAACAGGGGCTGGGATTTAAGAGGGACCCAGGAACCCCAGGGAAAGAATTTGAGCCCTGTTCACAGTTGCAGTTCACTGTGAACATAACTGAAAGGCTGAGAGAACCCAGTGGCCACATGTGGAGAAGGACAAAGGAACAGTAAGATTTAAACAAGTAAAAAAAAAAAAAAAAAAAAAAGACATTGAGTGAGCAGATCTTGTAGGGCGGGTCCAGCTCAGCAGGAGGGTGGTTAAGATGACGAAGTGATTTCACACTGTGTGGAGCCCTGCTGGCCCCCCACCCCCACCCCTTCCTCCATTCCTCCACACCCCAGAGAGCATGTCTGCTCTAAGGTAGGAAAAATGTGCTCTACTGGGAGGGAGGAGGGAAAGACCTTCCCCCGGGCCAGAGAAGATCAGCCAGCAGAGCAGAAAGGGGCCCAAGGTCAGCTGCAGGAGGCCCCGTGGCGGAACACAGGGCTACCAGCTCCTGCCATTGACAGAATTTAGGGGAAACACCCCATTCCTTTCTGGCTCCTGAAGAGACACAAGGAGAGAAAGAGAGACTGTTTGAACACTCCTCCAAGAAGGGGTTGTTGATGGAGTGAACTCAGACAAACAAGCTTGGGAGAATGGAGCTTTAGGTACACAGGTAAAATCCCCTACGGGTTTCCAGAAGAACACAGGACAGTAAAGCCCTGGAAAAGACAGAATGACAAATGGGAGGTGGGGATCTCAGAGTCTGGAAACTGGATCATTTCTACAAGTATTTTCAGTTCTTGGTGACACCTAGAGCCAATCGGTCACATTCTATCCAACAATATGTGACTGAGCTATGTTTTGCAGAAATGCAAAATTGAACTCTTTTTCAAAATGAAGCAGAAGTTCTCAAAAATGTTTAGAGATAAATTTGTAGGACCTGTTCAAATCCTAGGGTGCAATTTCATTCTCCCGTGGATAAGGGGATGTCAGTTGAATAATTGGAACCACTGACCTTCAGGGAGCAAAATGTCCTGTGGTAGAGTTTAAGGTACATGTGGAGAGGGCAGGGAAGGAGGAAAGACTGGGCTGGAGAGGTAGGTCGGCCCCCCACCCGCTCAGGATTATTCTTTCATGCTTCTTGTCCTCCAACTCCAAGTGTTTCAGTGTCCCCCGCTTTCCCTTTCTGTTCCATCAAGGCCACTGCCCCCCATTAGAACCAAGTTCACTTGAAATGTCCTCTAGCAGGTGCAATGGCTCCCAGCTATAATCCCAGAACTTTGGGAGGCTGAGGCAGGAGGATCATTTGAGGCTAGGAGTTTGAGACCAGCTGGGCAACATAGGGAGACCCTGTCTCTATAAAAAAATTTTAAGAATAGCCAGGTGTGCTGGCATACACATGTAGTGCCAGCTACATGGAAGGCTGAGATGGAAGAATTGCTTGTACTCAGAGTCACATTTATATTGAGCTATGTTCTGACCATAGCACTCCAGCCTGGGTGACAGAATGAAACGCTGCCTCTTAAAAAAAAGAAACATTCCTCTCTCTTCACTTGTCAAAATGTACCATTCTGGGCTCTCCACAAAAATATCAGAGACATTTTTGAATCCCAGTTAAAATGTTAATGTATGCAAATATATGTGTATATGTATATATTTGTTTTGTTTTGTTTTTGAGACAGTTTTGCTTTGTTGCCCAGTCTACAGTGCCTTGGCATCAGCCTAGCTCAAGGCAACCTCAGACTCCTGGGCTCAAGCAATCCTCCTGCCTCAGCTTCCCAAGTAGCTGGGACTACAGGTACCCCCCCTTCCCCACCAAACCTGGCTATTTTTTTTTTTTTTTTTGGTAGAGATGTCTCAGTTTTCCAGAGTGCTATGATTACAGATATGAGCCACTATACCTGGTCTATATTTATATTTTTTATAGTGGTGTCTAGAAACAATTCCTTAACTCAAAAATTGATTCTTGGCAGAGGCATTCCAGGCATTTCCAGGCATGAAGGCTACTTGTTTCTTCTCACCTTGGGCACAAGCTTTTATAATTTTGTTTATTATATTGTCTTTTTTTTTTTTTGGAAACCACGATGTTTACTATAATATAACGGATCAGATCCTGAAACTGAGAACCAGATGGACACAAGTTCAAGTCTTGACCCCAACCTTGTCTGGGAACTTCAGTTACCAAATCTGCAAGCGGGGTAGGTAACAGACTTACTTCAGTGGGTCCTTCCGGAAAAAGTGAAATCTCTGGCGGACACTCTTGTATCTCTCCCTGGCAGCCATTTTCTTCCTTCTTATGATAAAGTTACTCCCCATATAGATAACAAGGTTTGAAAAGTTTATTTTCCATCACAAAAAAGGAGAAACTGCAGGTGGGATGGGATACTACTCTTCTGTCCCTGTCTTGTTGGGTGTGTGGAACTGCAGGAACCCCTTTAAAATCACGAGGGATCCCTTCTGTCAACAAGGCAAAGTGAAAAGATGAGACCATTGTCACCATTCACCATGCCTGGACTCCACTACCCAGGGACGTGAGATAATAAATCTCCATTGTTTGTACATTTTCAGATGAATATCCTGATATCTGCTATCAAATGACTGATTATTTTTGCACTTTGATCTTCAGCATATTGCAGAAGTCTTTATAAGGATGCAGTAATATAAACTACCTTGATTTTCGTTGATCGCTCAAGACGAACAGCTTCTAGGCAGCTGGTAATTTAAATAAAAGTCCCAGGTGGTCTAGACAGGCAGCCCTCAGGGCATCTGTTCTTACTAGCCCCTAGACAACAACAGAACAGGAAAATCAGAGGAAAGGACCAATTTTTTGACTAGTTACCTCAACACATATCAAATCGTCACATCTTCTCAAATGAAAGATCAAATTACTACTCTTTTCATGAAAGAAAAGAGTATTATGTTTGTTGTTATAAAGGACCCTGGCAACGATTAATGACTAAATGAATAACCTTTAAAGAAATGAAAATTCTGGAGCAATGTGCATCCTTGTCCACGTAGCTGTAGGGTAAATGTTATTTCAGGTGACTATATTTGTGAAACTCTATTTGTATCTTCCCATATTCTGTTTGATCCTACCTGGTGGTGTTTCTGGATTTGCTGGGGGCTGGTGGTGGCTAGAATTCTCAGAGAGAGGGTGTCAGGCTGTTCCTGTCTGCCGCCCCATTTCCTCACTCAGCACCCTGCCTTTGCAAGAATTAAGCAAATTCTGGAAGCCTGATGTGACTTAGGTACCCACAAGCTGCGCTTTTCTTCCTTGGTCAATAATGTGTAAGTTTAGAATTGGAATATCTTTTAAAATCCTATTGTAACTCAATCTAACTTTCATTTAAATCTAAAGTACATTTGCAAAGCAAAAGAACAATGTGGGCCTGCTAAAACCAGCTAGACCAATGAGAAACTTGGGAAGATCAGCAGAGATTGGGTGATGGGAGGGGTCACAGCGGGTTTGTTCAAGTGTAATTTTTTGCAGATGGCCTTCACCCAATGAAAAGCTTGGCTTGGGTGCTGCCTGTGGCTCAAAGGGGTAGGGTGCCAGCCCCCTATGCCGGAGGCGGTGGGTTCAAACCCAGCCCTGGCCAAAAACTGCAAAAAAAAAAAAAAAAAAAACAACTTGGTTTAACAGCTGGCCATCTCAGCTGGAGCTTTGGTTCATCTCCAGAATGATGTAATCTGGGACTACAAAGGAACATGAGAAAACTTTTTGAGGGTAGTGGTAATATTGGATATTTCCATATCTGATGCCTGGATTCCGGTAGTGCTTAAAAGACTGTATTTGTTTGCCAATTTTCATAGACCTGTATACCTAAAATGAGTGAACTTTATTGAATATGTTATCAAAAATAAAAATAAATGTTAAGCCTAATTTTAAATTTAAAAAAAAATTACAGCCCGGGGGGCTGGGACCGTTGGCTCATACCTATAATCCTAGCACTCTGGGAGGCCGAGGCGGGAGATTCGCCTGAGCTTATGGGTTCAATAATATTTATACCACACACAGAAATAGTGCTTGCATGCTTACTTTTCATATGTCTTTCTTGGGTTTTAGCAATATTGAGAAGCTATGCTCATAAGTAAAATTAACCCCCCCCCATTTGTGAGGTTCCCCATCATGTTCTGTACCTGTGAATCCGGTAATTTTCTCATCAAGTACTACCAGGGGATTGGGAGACTGGATATCTTTATTGCAGCTATAGTTTTGCACTTCGAAATGGGTTTATATCTGTTTCGGAGTGTTTCTTTTTCACAAAAAGCCCATTTCCCCCACTTTTCCCCCTGCCACTATTTTGCCACTAGAGGGCGGAGACGCTGCACAAAGATGATCCTGAATCGAGCCGCTTCCCGCAGTGACGGGGGCGCCGTTAGTCAAGCGGGAACCATGGGCTTCGCGGCACCCCAGGTCAAACTTAGCACGTTCGTACGTTTGTCTCGCTTTGAGATATTGTTCGTAATATCTGAGTTGTGTTGAGGGATGTTCTCATGGCCTCAAAACTTTCTCAAAACATTATTTTAAAAATTCATTTCTTTTAAAGAGTAAGTATATTGCATATAGCATATTGTCCCCACTTTGAGTTCAAATTAACATTTTAATGACCCTCAATTTGCAACCTAAGAGGCAGAAACTCAGCAAGGAAGAAAATCTACTGTGGTAAGGAAATGTAGATTTGGGGCTTTTAAACTAGTAGCAGGGCCTTAATTCCTATATTGCTGGGAAGACAGAGGCTATCAAGCCGTCACCTCAGCACAGCACTTTCTCCATTGCCATGTCTTTTATTTTGTTTATTTGGGTTTTTTTTGTTTGTTTGTTTGAGACAGAGTCTCACTCTGTCACCTTGGGTAGAGTACTGGGGAGTTGCAGCTCATGGCAATCTCAAACTCTTGACTCAGCCTTCCGAGTCAAGGAAGCGGGAATTACAGGCGCCCAACACAACACCTGGCGATTTTTTAGAGACAGAGTGTTGCTCATGCTCAGGCTGGTCTCACCTGTGAGCTCAGGAAATCCGCCCGCCTTGTCCTCCCAGAGTGCTGCAATTACAGGCATGAGCCCCTGAGCCCCTCCATTGCCATGTCTTGACTGCTTCTCCTGTCCCCACTTCCCAGGGGGCTCTGAATAAGAAGTGTTCCCTGCAGCTTCCTTTCCAGAAGCTTGGATCTTCAATGGACCCATCCATGGGAGAGAAACCTCGACACTCAGTCCCCACCACCCCTGGTCACTTTCTTGCTCTCTTTCCCTGTGCTCCCACAAAACAAACTTCTTAATGACCAGCAGCAGCGATGCCATGAAGACCAATTCCACCGTCACTTCTTAGTCAGTGACACTGTGACCACAACTCACTAGTGTCCTCCCAAACAAATCTCCACAGATATAATAAACTTAATAGTAATCATTTTATAAGGCGACATATAAGGACACATAGCAACTTCATTAGAATGGTTATAAAACTGGGGAGAAGAGAATGCAAGTGGGGGTTCACCCACGAATAGTGACTGAGCCAGTTCTTCCTGTCGGGCACTGCTGTGGGGGCTGGGAACACAGCAGTGACGGAATCCAGGTCAGTGCCCTTGAGTTCCTTACATTCTAGCACGAAATACAGGCAAAAAACAGTTGATGAGCATGGTGTCAGGCAGTGACAAGGGCAAGGAAGAAGAATTAAACACAGAAGTATAGAGAGCGGAGAGAGCTGCTTCAGGGAGGGTTGAGGAAGTGAGCAGGTGTCCCCAGCAAGAGAGGGAGGGAACTGTGTGCAGACAGAGGAAGCACTTCCCAGGCAGAGGCCTCCCGGCTGAACATTCACGGCCTGTGGAAGAACAAAGAGGTCAGAGTGACTGGCAAGGAGAGAGTGAGGAGGAAAATGTTGGAGCGAATGACCAGGAACAGGTTCTACAGCTCCTTGGGAGCCACAGTGAGATACTGGATTTGATTCCAAGTGCAATCGGAAGCCACAGGAGGGTCGAGATGGAAGGAGTGATGCCATCTGATTTAAGCAGCAAAAAATCACTTGGGAAGCTGTGCCCTATGAAGGAGAGAAATAAACAAAACTTGCCTTTTGTAACATGCTGAAAATGGACTATGAGGAGTAGAATTAACTCAGTCTGCACTTGACGTTCATGAGAGGGTGAAAAAAGGAAAGTAATAGCTGGGGACAATGGCTCATGCCTGTAATCCCAGCACTCTGGGACCGGAGGCAGGTGTATTGCCTGAGCTCATGGGTTCAAGATCAGTCCAAGCAAGAGCTAGACCCTGTCTCTAAAAATATCTGGGCATGTGGCAGGTGCCTGTAGTCCCAGCTACTTGGGAGACTGAGGCAAGAGAATCACTTGAGCCCAAGAGTTTGAGGTTGCTGTGAGCTATGGCTCCACGGCACTCTACCAACGTCAACAAAGTAAGACTCGGTCTCAAAACCAACCAACCAGCAAACAAAAATTTCCCAAACCCTTCATAATCCGTAGTGTTGGATGTAGACGTGAATTGGAGGTATCACTAAAAACTCATCACGTAGATATAATGAGCTCTGTCCACTGACTGGAAGGGCTCGGAAGCAACAAAAATCTTGTAGCATTAACAAAAGAGTTACCCAGATCTTGTTCTCCAAACACAACAATTTCCCTATTTAAAAGAAGTTACTTGAGGGAGAGAGAATTAGGTATCTCTGAAAATAGGGCTGATTTCTAGAATATCTTCTTATAGCTGAGTGCGGCAGATTGCACCTGTAATCCTAGTGCTCTGGGAGGCTGGGTTGTGTGCATTGCTTGAGCTCAGGAGTTCAAGACCAACCTGAGCAACAGTAAGACCTTGCCTATATTTAAAATAGAAAAACTAGGCCAGGCCCAGTGACTCATGCCTATAATCCTAGCACTCTGGGAGGCTGAGGTGGGTGGATAGCTTCAGCTCGCAAGTTCGAGACGAGCCTAAGCAAAACAAAAGTAATACCATGTCTCTACTAAAAATAGAAAAACTGGCTTGGCTCCTGTAGCTCAGTGAGTAGAGCAACAGCCACATACACCAAGGCTGGCGGGTTTGAGCCCAGCCCAGGCCTGCTAAACAACAATGACAGCTGCAACCAAAAAAAAATAGCCAGGCATTGTGGTGGGCACCTGTAGTCCCAGCTATTCAGGAGGCTGAGGCAAGAGAATCACTAAATCCCAAGATTTTGAGGTTGCTGTGAGCTGTGATGCCACAGCACTCTACTGAGGGTGACATAGTGAGACTCTGTCTCAAAACTAAATAAATAAAAATAAAAATAGAAAAACTGAGGCAGGAAGATCTCTTGAGCTAAAGAGACATGGTACTCAACCCAGGGTGACAACTTGAGACACTGTCTCAAAAAAAAAGAAAAGAAAAGAAAAACTAGCTACGCATTGTGGTAGGCATCTGTAGTCTCAGCTACTTGCAAGACCAAGGCAAGAGAATCGCTTAAGCCGAAGAGTTTGAGGTTGCTGTGAGGTATGACTCCAGGGCACTCTATCCAGGTGACAGATGCCCTCCAAAAAGAATATCTTCTTATGTCAGAAAACCATGAGGTGCTCAAAGACAGATGGGGATGTGGCAAAGGACACAGGTGAAAGGAATCCCCCTGGCCAGATTTGAGACAGTTAGACCTCAAAAAGAATGATGGCAGTGATGATAGTACACTTAAATTTATTTTTAAATTAATGAGCAATTAGATAAGTACATGGCAGACGGTGGGAGTCAGGTTTCGTATTGTTGAGGCAAGAAGTTGCAGATAAACCACAGATGAACAAGAGGAGGAGGCTAGCTCTTAACCCACGTGTCCTGGATTAGAGTTGGAGATATCATGGACTCATATTCACTTTAATAGAGATACAGAGAGTACATAAAGAAACACTTATAGACAGGTGTGTGCACAGGTTCACACACACACACACACACACACACACACTTCTTGGCCTAGAAATAAATCACTCCGGAAGCAATGAGCAAACCTAACAGCCAGATCTTGGTTTCTAGTATTATTCTCCAATGAAAGGAAACAGGGCTATACTTAAAGGAATGTCTGACTCTGGGACTGAGGCAGAAAATGAAGGAGCCTAGAACATCTTGTAGTGCTACAAAGTAAGGAAATGCTTTAAAAATATAACTAACACAAAACACTGCAAGGATGGAAGTCTACCAGAGGGACATGGAAGCCAGCAGCAAAAGCCCTCCACGGCCAAGCTGGAGCAATTTGACAGCAAAATAAAATAGGATCGAATTATAACCCAAAGTATAAATAAATATCTTTACGTCTATACTGATATAATTAAATGACTAAATGTAGAAATCAGTGGGGGAGACGTTCACCCTGAGCAGGTGAATTCCAAATAATTCATGTAGAAATGAGTCTCCGTCGTCAAGGAAGGGAGGCTTCACCTCCCACTTGGTGATCGTGTGTGCCTTTGATGTGAAGTGATGGAAACGGCATTTACCTCTGTGGTCTAGCTCTCCAGAACCCATTCCCCTAGTCTAATGATGAGGAAAACCATCAGACCAGTCCTGGCTGTGGGACATTTTACTAATACCTGACTCATAGTCTTCAAAACTGTCAAGGTCATCAAAAACAAGACAACTTGCCTGGGCCAGGTGGCTCACATCTATGATCTTAGCACTCTGGGAGACCAAGGCCGGTGGATTGCTTGAGCTCAGGAGTTCAAGACCAGCATGAGCAACAGCAAGACCCTGTCTGTAAAAATAGCCAAGTGTCCTGGTGAGCTACTTGAGAGGCTGAGGCAAGAGGATTGCTTCTGCCCAAGACTTTGAGGTTACTGTGAGCTATGATGCTATGGCACTCTACTGAGGCTGACAAAGTGAGACTCTGTCTCAAAAAATAAAAAAAAAAGAAGGCAAATGGGAGAAACTGTCACAGCCAAGAGGCACGTACAGAGCCATGACAGCTACATGTAATGAGGGGTCCTTGGGAGATAAAAAGACATTAGGGGAAAACTGAGGAAATCCGAATAAAGTATAGACTTTAGTTACTGTAACGTGTTAATATTGGTTCCTTAACCGTAACAAATGTGTCCCACTAATGTGTTAATATTAGTGGAAACTGGATGTGGGCTGTGGGAACTGTGGGTACTATCTTCCCAATTTTTCTGTAAGTCAAAACGGTTCAAAAATTTATAATTTGCTTAAAAAAGCCAGTGAGCCCTCACTATTATATACACAAAAGGAAAGAGAAAAAAAGAATGCAGCTAACAAATGTAGAAGGAGTGGGATAAGATTCTCATTATGTTAATAATTACCGTTTTACGGTCCTGAAGGTAGTAACTGATTCTCCCAAGGTCATCAATGAATGTTAAAATGATTGAGAGAAAGCTAAGAAACAGGATTTTCACATAGCCTGGAAGTATCATCACAGATTATTGATTAATCTCAAGAAGGAGAAGGTACCTTTATAGAGAAGAAATGTGAAGAATTCAGTATTTTGAAGGGACTACCTTATATAAATACTCAATAGCTTTTCTGATAGTATGGGGACCTGATATCAAATACTTCCCGACGTTATGGGATAGAACGTACATAATAGTATCTGTGAAGAATATTTGCTGGAAAAAGGGTTTGCCCTGAATTTATTCACAAAGTGACAAATTCAGAATGTGGAATGCTGCACAAAAGCCTCCTAGACTTTTCTAAAAAGTCAGGGCCCAACAAAGCCAAAAACAAGATAGGGAGAAGGGTACAGAGAAAGATGGTTTTGGGGGTTGTTTTTGTTTTTTCTTTTTGAGACATAGTCTCACTATGTCACCCTGGTAGAGGGCCATTGTGTCACAGCTCACAGCAACCTCAAACTCTTGGGCTTAAGCAATTCTCTTATCTCAGCCTCCCAAGTAGCTGGGACTACAGGTGCCCACAACACCTGGCTATTTTTGGTTGCAGCTGTCATTGTTGTTTGGCAGGCCCGGGCTGGGTTTAAACCCACCAGCTCCGGTGTATGTGGCTGGCGCCCTAACCCCTGAGCTACGGACACTGAGCCCCTGGGTTTTTTTGTTTGTTTGCTTGTTTTCAGTTTTTGACCAGGGCTGGGTTTGAACCTGCCACCTCTGGTATATTGGGCCAGTGCCCTACTCCTTGAGCCACAGGCACCACCCGCCTTTGGTTTTTTTTTTTTCAGGCAGTATCACCTGGTCACCCTTGGTAGAGTGCTGTTGCGTCACAGCTCACAGCAAACTCAAACTACTGGGCTCCAGCAATCCTCTTGCCTTAGCCTCCCGAGTAGTTGGGTCTACAGGTGCCAGTCACAATGCCTGGCTATTTTTAGAGATGGGGTCTTGCTCTAGCTCAGGCTGGTAGCAAACTCCTGAGCTCAGGCAATCCACCCCTCAGCTTCCCAGAGTGCTGGGATTACAGGTGGGAGCCACAGCGCCCAGCTTTGTAAAAATGGTTTTTGGTAAAAAGAGAATAAAGAGACACAACAACCAAATGTAATGTGTAAATTTGTATTGGATCCTGGATTTGAAACAACATCAGATATAAAAGAATTTCTGAGATAAGTAGGGACACTTGAGCCGGGCGTTGTAGTGGGCACCTGTGATCACAGATAATTGGGGGGCTGAAGCAAGAGGCTCTCTTGAACCCAAGAGTTTGAGGTTGCTGTGAGCTATGATGATGCCATGGCACTCTAGCTAGGGTGACAGAGTAAGACTCTGTCTCAAAAAAAAAAAAAAGAAAGAAAGAAAGAAAAAGAAAAAGAAAAAGAAAAAGAAAAAGAAAAAGAAAAAGAAAAAGAAAAAGAAAAAAGAAAAGATAAGAAAAATTGGCCGGGTGCAGTGGCTCACACCTGTAATCCTAGCACTCTGGTAGGCCAAGGCTGGTGGATTGCCTGAGCTCAGAGGTTGAGACCAGCCTGTGTTGCAGCCCCTCGCGGCCCCTATGGCCCTGGACGATCACGCAGAAAGGAACCATGCATGACGCGAATTAGAAGTACAAGCTTGTCGGAGGGGGGCTAACCTTATTTGCAGGATAGCCCCAAGCAACCTGCAGTAGCCTTTTATTGAGACAGTACAAGACAGGTGAAGGAGTATTAGATAATGATTGCGTGCCTAAGGAACCATGGGCTTGGGCTCTTTCTCCAAAAGGAGCACCTGCAGACGAATAGCCCGAGGGTCGTTCCCCAGCTGCAAATCATCTTGCTCAGAGGTTGGCTGGCTCTTGGTGTCCTCTACAAGCCTGAGCCAGAGCGAGACCTCCTCTCTAAAAAAATAGCCAGATGTTGTGGCAGGCGCCTGTAGTCCCAGCTACTTGAAAGGCTGAGGTAAGAGAATCACTTGAGCCCAAGAGTTTGAGTTTGCTATGAGCTGTAACACTACGGCACTCTAAGGGCAACAAAGTGAGACTCTGTCTCAAAAAAAAAAAAAAAATTAATTAAAATTTAAAAATAAAATTTAAAAAATAAAAATAAATTAGGAGCTGGTCTCAGTTTTAAAAATAAAGTAAGGACACTTGAATATAGACTGTTAGACAACAGAGAATGTCAGTTTTAAAATGCGATAATGGAAAAAAATGTTGTGATAATGGCATTGACATAATTAGGAAAATATTCTTTTTCTTTTCTTTTTTTTTTTGCAGTTTTTTGGCCGAGGCTGGGTTTGAACCCACCACCTCTAGCATATGGGGCTGGCATCCTACTCTTTTTGAGCCATAGGCACCACCCAGAAAATATTCTTATTATTAGTGATGCATGCTCAAGTATTTTGGAGTGAAGTCTATGGTTTCTGCAGCTTCATGTTTTTTTTTTCTTTTTTCTTGAAACAGTCTCACTATGTTGCCCGTGCCGTTGTCACAACTCACTGCAATGTCTAACTCTGTGCTTAAGTGATTCTCTTGCCTCAGCCTGCCAAGTAGCTGGACTAACAGGTGCCTGCCACAACACCTGGCAATTTTGTTGTTGTTGTTGTTGTTGCAGTTGTCATTGTTGTTTTAGCTCGCCTGGGCCAGGTTTGAACCCATCAGCCTGGGTTTACGAGGCTGGCGCCCTACCCACTGAGCTATGGACTAT
The DNA here is from genome assembly GCA_963574355.1 of Loris lydekkerianus. Classification (NCBI taxonomy): domain Eukaryota; kingdom Metazoa; phylum Chordata; class Mammalia; order Primates; family Lorisidae; genus Loris; species Loris lydekkerianus. Next base: position 25,227 of record CAUYPK010129189.1, on the reverse strand, counting down.
GGACGCCATCTACAACTTCATGATTTAGCAAGAAAAACAATCTGTGTCTGTGTGTATGAATGTGCGCTTATCTATGCATATATGGAAATAGGGGCAGAGGACAAAGAAAATTCGCAAAATATCAACATTTGTTGAATTTGGTGAGAGATATATTCATTGCACTATCAACTTTTCTAGAGTTTCTCAACTCTTCAAAATAAAAATTTGGAAAAAAATCCCCCAAACATAATTTTTTTTTTTTTTGGAGACAGTCTCACTTTGATGACCTCGGTAGAGTGCTGTGACATAACAGCTCACAGCAACCTCAAACTCTTGGGCTTAAGTGATCCTCTTGCCTTAGCCTCCTGAGTAGGTGGGACTTCAGGTGCCTGCCACAATGCCCAGCTATTATTTTTAGACATGGGTCTCCCTTTTGCCTGGCTGGTCTCAATCACCCACCTCAGCCTCCCAGAGTGCTAGGATTATAGGCGTGAGCCAACACTCCAGGCAAGCATGATATACCGTATATACTCAAGTATAAGCTGAGTTTTTTCAGCACAAAATTTGTGCCGAAAAACCCGAACTTCGCACAGATTTTGTGCTGAAAATACTCGGCTTATACTTGAGTATATACGGTATTTTAAATGTTCACATTTAGCCAATGAATGCTTTAAAAAAAAAAAAAAAAAAAAAAACAACACTTAACTACACTAGAATAGAATTTCATAATGGAACCAGTATGGAAACTGTAAAAACAATTGGTCCATGGTACCCGATGGACTTTGTAGTCTGTCAGTGAACACAGGTTTGAAGCTGTAGGAAGAACATTTTCCAGTATTGTCAGATTATCCTTGGGGCAGTTTGCTCCTATTTGGAAAGAATATCAAGGGCCCAAATTTGAGGCCCTTCCTGAGTGTATAGAGCTAGATCCCTAGGACATTGTTTACATCCAGAGAATTCCGCTCCACCTTCTGCCCTGGAGCTATTCTCTTCTCCAGTCAAAACACTCCTTCAAGGCAGGGAAGGCAGGCAAAAGTACAAACTACAGTTCAAATGCACAAATATCTCTTTTCTGTTATCTCCTTAATCCTTTCCCTTCATAACAGTTTAGTTTGCAAAATTATCGCTTTGGAAGATTCTGCAGGAAACCAGTGTGAGCCGGAGACGTCCAGTAGAGGCAGACAACAGAAAGCTGGACCTGACTGGTTCTGGAAAGAGAGTCTGGTCCAGGCAGGTAGGGTGCTTCTTAGGTCCCCTGGAGGGCTGTTGGGGCTCCAAAGTGGTGACTTGACATCAGAGTCAGGGGAAGAGAATGAAGGCAAGAGAACAAGAAGGGAAAAGTGAAGGAGCTTCCTGAAGACACACTTCACTTCCCTGACTCTGCTCTGGGGGCTTTCTGGGAAGAATGAAACTACTGGGGGAAAGAGACTCCCATTGAGTACTGGGGAGGTAGAATTTCCCTTTGCCATCTTAAACTGATCATCTCTGACTCCACGGTGCACTGGGTGGCTAACTTTGCTCTGTGCAAGACCACAAGAGTCACTGCACTGCCCACTCAGGAAGGGGGCAGGTGAGCAGGTTATGGTGTTAGAGAAGCTCTGTTATGCCTGGAGATCCATTGCTCCAAAGCCCAAGCAAATTGTGTTCATGAAGAAAGCACAGCTCAAATGTTAAACGCCTCTCTCACCCAGGAGAGGGGCTACCTTTGGGGAGGCTCGGGGATGAGATTGGTCAAGGGTGGCAGGAAGCTTAAACCCTAGCTTAGGCCAGGCACAGTGGCTCATACTTATCATCCAAGCATTTTGGCAGGCTGAGGTGGGAGGCTTTCTTGAGGCCTGGATATGGAACCCAGCCTGGGCAGTATAGTGAGACCCCATCTCTCAAAAAAAAAAAAATTAGTAAATCTTAGCTCAGAATTTAATTGTACCCCTGTACTTTGGATCTTATTTTTTAAAAAGAGTTGAATTGCTCAGCTGGATGATGTGGTTACAGATATCCATTGTGCTATCTATATTTTTTGTTTGCCTACAAAATTTCATAAGTCATATTCTAAGGATCCTGTATACATTAGTTCAGTGCAAACTTTGGAGTGCATAGGACTGTGCTGATTTTAGTTCCAAACCTTATTGCTGTGGAAGAAGGTTGGTTTGGGAGTTATTAAGATTGAGAATCCTAAACCTATGCTACCTTCTGACTAGTCCTGTAACTTTGTGCAAAGCACTTCACTGTGTGTGCTTCAGTGTCCCCATCTTTAAAAGGGAGAAGCCCCCTGCTCTGTCTGCCTCTCAGGAGGGCCATGCAAGACAGTCCTGTTAAAAAAAAAAAAAAAAAAAAAAAGCGGGTGGCTCCCATAGCTCACTGGGGAGGGTGCCAACCACATACATTGAGGCTCCTGGGCTGGAACTTGGCCCTGGCCTGCTAAACAAAAATGACAACAACAACAACAAAAAAATAGCCTGGCATTGTGGTAGGCGCCTATAGTCCCAGCTACTTGGGGTCTGAGGCAGGAGAATCACTTAAGCCCTTGAGTTTGCGGTTGCTGTGAGCTGTGACGCCATAGCACTCTACCCAGGGCAACAGCTTGAGACTCTGTCTCCAAAAAAAAAAAGGAACATATATAAATGCAAGTAATTGTAAACTGTATTCAGGGTCTGAACTATCCATGCTGTTAAAGTCACAATTGTTAGATTTTGGTGTTATTAGCTTAAGTGCTTTTATAGGGGAAGGGAAGCAGAGCATTGTTCCAGAACCATCAACCCCAAGGCCTGCATTCATTCTCATTTCTCTTCTCAACTCTGTAAATTTTTCTGCAAAATACTAGCAGGGAGGGAAATGAAATCGTTCTTATCTCACTCTTTTGTGCAAGGTGGGAAAGATGATAAAAATATTTTCCCCACAGAGCACAGTGGGCTCATGCCTATAATCCTTGCACTCTGGGAGGCTGAGGCAAGATGATCTCTTGAGCTCAGGAGTTTGGGACCAGCCTGAGAAAGAGCAAGACCCCATCTCTACTAAAAATAGGAAAATTAGCCCGGCATTGTGGCAGGCTTCTGCAGTCCCAGCTACTCAGTAGGCTAAGGCAAGAGGATCGCTTGAGCCCAGGAATTTGAGGTTGTTGTGAGCTAGGTTGACACCAGGGCACTCCACCCTGGACAACAGAGTGAGACTTTGCCTTCATTTAAAAAAAAAAAAAAAAAAAAAAATTATTTTCTCCCAATCATGTCTTGAAAAGTAAAACTTACAAAGTTCTCTATTTATTTCCCTAAAGCGTTTTCACCTTCAGAACCCTATGAATTTAAGCCATGGCGGGCAGCGCCTGTGGCTCACAGGAGTAGGGTGCTGGCCCCATATGCTGGAGGTGGAGGGTTCAAACCCAGCCCCGGCCAAAACTGAAAAGAAAAAAAAAAACAAAAAAAAAAAAAAGAATTTAAGCCATGCCTATAAATTCACATGGAATTATTTTTTATTATTTATTTATTTGTTTGTTTGTTTATTTATTTTGAGACTGAGTCTTACTTTGTCCCCCTTGGTAGAGTGCTGTGACATCATAGCTCACAGCAACCTTAAATTTCTGGGCATAAGTGATTCTCTTGCCTCAGCCTCCCAAGTGTTGGCTTAAGTTCTTTTAAGGAATACAGGTGCCTGCCATAATGCCCAGCTGTTTTTAGAGAGGAGATCTCGCTTTGGCTTAGGCTGGTCTTGAACCTGTGAGCTCAGGCAATCTACCTACCTCAGGGAATTATTTTTTAAATGCATTGTGACTGCAAGCCAGATCAATGCCATTTTAAAACAGCCATTTGAGGAAGCTATGCTTTTAGCCTATGATCTTTTACTTTACTTCAACTCTTCTGGGGTTGCTTTCAGAATGTATTTGCACACCTCACAAGAAAATCCATTCCTCAGATCCAAACCAGGTTTTATACCCAGTGTTGCCCAGATGGACCACCTGTACCACTCAGAGAATAAACTTTAAGTTCATACACAAAGCAAAACTCCAAACAAAGGAAAAAGATTTGCCACCTTTCAGGATAGTCAAAGGATAAACTTTGGGTTCAGGAAAGTTTCCACAACTTTCTTGGCAGTGACACCATTAACTGAACCCTGAGATGACCTTGAAGGTAACGACTCTTATCTGGATATAAATGCTTTACATCAGCTTCTTTTAAAACCGAGCTTTAAAATTTTATAATTAGTAAAATACTTTTTGTAGCACAAGCTAATGAGATCATCAGTGTTTTTTACAGCTCATAAACTGAACTGGTGACAAAATGCTACTGGAATTTGCTTTGGGGCAGATAAACTCTCAGATTAATCAGACCAACAGACAATGACAAAGAAAATTTTCAACGATAACCTGAGTGTTTGTGTATCAGCATTATAAGAAATAAGTCCTAGCTTGGACTTTTGATTTAGGCCCCTGTCCTGGTTTTCTGACCCCAGAGTCAGACTTCACTCTCTCACTGATTACCTCAAGGATTTCTTTTTTTATTTGCCGTTTCTTACTTGATTCCTGTGTACACCACTGAGGAACCGGAATCCTGCAACACAAGTTGGCCTTAACTAAATTTTTATGGGGAAAATTATTGTTGCTGTGGCTGAAATAATCCTCAATTGTAGTTTAATTTACTCCTAGCAATAACTGTAAGTACAGTAAAATCTCTGTAAGTTGACCACCCATGGCACTATCACAAACTGCTCAACATACAGAGGTGGTCCACATAAGGAACTAGATCTACTGTACTGATACATACAGGTATACAGGTGGTGCATGTCCAGTCCATGAAAATCAGGTCAACTTAAGAGGTAGACAGTGTAGGGAGGTGGTCAGCTAGGGAGGTTCTACTGTGTTTGTTTGGAGTTCTTATTATAACCAGACTATTTTCTGGTGTTTAGAATAGACATTTTAAGCAATTATTTGAATAAAAAAATAAAAAAATAAAAAGTGAGTAAGAACACTGTAAAAAAATAATTGTTAAGCCAGACTCAGCGGCTCATGCCTGTAATCCCAGCACCTGGCTCAGGCCTAGGTGGGTGGATTGCCTGAGCTCATGAGTTGGAGACCAGCCTGAGCAAGTGTGAGACCATGGTGATCCAGCTGACTTCCATTGCTCTAAAAATAGCCAGGCATTGTGGTGGACTCCTATAGTCCCAGCTACTTGGGAGACTGAGGCAAGAGAATCAATTGAGCCTAAGAGTTTGAGGTTACTGTGAACTATGATGCTACAGCACTCTACCGGTGAGTGAGAGTCTGTCTTAAAATAAAAAAAAAATAATTATTTGCATTTACCTTTCTAAAAATATGAACTTTTTTTTTTTGGAGACAGAGTCTCACTATGTCACTCTCAGTAGAGTGCTGTGATGTTCACAGCTCACAGCAACCTCAAACTCCTGGGCTTACGCGATTCTCTTGCCTCAGGCTTCCACCTAGCTGTGACTACAGGCACCCACCACAATGCTTGGCTATTTTTTTGTTGTATTTGTCATTGTTGTTTGGCAGGCCCAGGTCTGGTTCAAACCTACCAGCCCCGGTATATGTGGCTGGTGCCCTAAACATTGAGCTACGGGTGCAGAGCCCAATATGAAGTATTTAAGTAGCATTTCTACAGAAAAGCAAATAAATTGAAGAGCTATTAAATAGTGATAAATAGTAGCAAAAAACGATTCTTTAAAAGAAAAGAAAAAATATTTCCAAACTACTAACCCTATACTGACATTGAAAACAATAGTGAAAATAATAGTTACAATAAAAGAATAAGCAACTTAAAATTTTTTACATAGTGATATATATGCAAAGGCTGTGTGTGTAGAAGCATAAATGTACACTAAAAGAAGATACTTCACCGAATGAGATTATTCAGATTTCAGCCCACCAACACATGGAATCAGGATAGGGCTAGGTGATCCAGCTGACCTCCATTGCGGTCCTGGAAAAATGTCCTCCGGGACAAAGGCTGCCTCTGAAAGTAGGCTTGTTAAAGTACTCCATAAAACTTTACGGTTCCCTCTGGAGACCTGGCTAAGGCAACTAGACAATAAAAGACAGATTTATAGGCCCAGTGCCTGTTGGCACTTCCATAATTCTTAGTTAAGTAACTTGGATAAGCCGCTAGATGCTTTATTTGTCTGAATTATCCTCAGTGGACCAATCACAAATAATAAAGGGGCAGGCAGGGAGGCTCCTGTCCTGTGTCCCTTGCCCACCTGAGCTGAGTCAATCTTCAGTCTCGGTTACAGAGCTTCCCATCCCACCACACTGCCTCTCCAAGACATGTTTGCTCCCTTAATCTCTCCAAAAATGATCTCTGCTTCTCCCATAGAACTTTCTAAATTTAGTTGAAACACCAACCGACGCAGAAACAGACACTGCTGTCTGCTTTCCTTTTGGTTAAAGCCAAACTGGAATATCTGGTTCAGCCTCTATAAACTAGAGGAAATCAGAAAACCGCTCAGTTTTATTTTCTCTATCTATGTATAAAATGAAGCAGCATATCTGTTACATGAAAAAACATCCCTCAGGGTGTGTAAGGATGGATCCCTCCTTCATCCCTCCTTCCCTTCCTTCCTTGGATGCTAGTTCTGGCGCCTGAAAACCTATTTGTGCCCCCGGCTCAATATTGAGTTCCTGTCTGAGCCCCACGGTGTGGTCTGCCCTTTTTTCTTCAGTCCTGGCAACTGGGCCTCTGTCTTTCTATCTTGACATCTGACAAGTGCTTAGCCTTTATCATTCTCTTGCTTGCTCTTGGCAGTCCCCATTCTGAGAACAGAAGTCCTATTCCAGGGCGGCGCCTGTGGCTCAAAGGAGTAGGGTGCTGGCCTCATATACTGGAGGTGGCAGGTTCAAACCTGGCCGCAGCCAAAAACTGCAAAAAAAAAAAAAAAAAAAAAAAAAAAAACGAAGAAGAAGTAGAAGAAGAAGAAATCCTATTCCTGCCACCCCCTCTGCATGCTGCTTGCCTGCCCTTTGGCATCCCAAGCACCAACTTCTCTTTACTCTCTGTTCTCTGCCAAGCTCTCAGGGTACCTCTGGGTGTGACCTTCCTGATGGGAGCTGTTATGGGACACCACCTTCTGCCATCTCTCAGGCTGTACTGACATTTTGCCTAAGCAGTCACAGCAAGAAAAGAGCAAACATTTCAGGATTACTAGGGGGTAAGCTCTTCCATGGCGGGAATTGAGTTTTGCTCAGCATTTTGTGTGCAGAGCCTGACTGTTGGCCTGTCTCAGGATAGGTGCATTAAATCCTGGCTTTAGGATGGATGATTGCTGTGATTACTGTGTTCTCCCTGGGGTCCACAGCTGGGTCTTTCATGAAAGAACTCCCACAGGGTCTGGTGGCTCTGCTTAAGTAACCGTGTAGAGCCAGCCTTCCAGAGACCACAATTAAATGGCTCAGTTGACAGGAATAAAAATCAATGCTCTAATGGGCAGGCATTCATTTTGCAAATATTTCCTGAGTGGCCTGTAGTGTCAGGTTGTACTGTGTGTCAGGTTGTACCCTGACAGACCAATTCACTGTCTGGAGTATGGCTTCTCAAACCTTAACATGCACACAAATCACCCGGGGTTTTTTTTTAGACAGAGTCTCAAGCTGTTGCCCTGGGTAGAGTGTCTCAGAGACACAGCTCACAGCAACCTCAAACTCTTGGGCTTAAGTGATTCTCTTGCCTCAGCCTCCCAAGTACCTGGGACTACAGACACCTGCCACAATGCCCCACTATTTTTGTTGTTGTTGTTGTAGTTGTCATTGTTGTTTGGCAGACCCTGGGGCAGGTTCAAACCCTCCAGCTCTGGTGTACCTGGCTGGCGCCCTGGCAGCAGAGCTACAGGCGCCGCCCACTTGGGGATCTTCTTAACATCAGATTCTATTCTGTAGACCTGCAGTGGGGTCCAAGATTCTGCATTTCTAACACAATCTCTGGTGATGCAGAAGCTGAATGGAATAGCAAGAGTCAAGGGGGGTCCTCAAAGTGCGATCTTGGGAACAGGAGTAATCCCTAGACCACCAGGAGCAAGTTAGAAATGCAAATTTGTGGGCCCTTTCCCAGGATTACTGAACCAGAACCCCTAGCTAGGGAGCCCAGCCAGGAAGCTATCCCAGTGATTCTGATGCACACAAAACCCTGGACTGCACATTAGCATCTCCTGGGGGTGCAGGGGCTTTTAAACAATGCAGAGGTTCAACCCAGACAGATGGAATCAAATCTCTGCAGGTGGGGTCTGGCATGAGGAATTTTTTTGTAAAAGTCCCCAGGTGATAGTAAAGAACAGCCAGGCGGGAAGCCATTGCCCCATCAGCAGGCAAACACAATCCACTGTCTTAGGCGTTGCAGCTGCCACCTATGAACGGTCTGTCTCATGAGTCATCTCCCTCTGGAATGCAGCCACAGGATTTTCCCCTGTACAAAAAGGGACAAAGCTTCTGGTGGAGGGCTGTGCAAAAGCACCGAGGTGGAGGGCTGCAGGAGCCTGTGGGGCCACAGCAGGAAAGGGAAGTGGAGGATGGAGGATTGGTGGGGCTGTCAGCAGAGGGGGGGGCGGCAGCTGACTGCATTTTATGTGCCATGACTTGGAGCACACAGCACATTTAACCCAGTACAAGTGGAGAGAGGATACCTGCCCCCTCAGATGCCAGCACTGTCTCTCCCCTGAGCATTCCTTGTCACTGGTCTCCCCTGCTCTGCACTTTGGACGTCTAGGTCCTCCCAGATGGAAGGATAGAATCTTCCATGGCTCCCCAGGACAGAATTAAGCTCTTCAAGGCTTGGGTCCTGCTTTCCTCGCCCATCTCCCTTCTCCACCCTCCAGGCTCATAGTTAGCATGATCAATGGTTCTCACTTCCCCAGGAGTTCCTGCAAATTCTTTCTTGCAGCCACCAAGCTTCCCTCCATCCCAGTCGGGGTTATGGGTTGAATTGTGCCCCCCCAAATGGATATGTCAAGTCCCAAGTACAACAGAATGTGACCTTATTTGGAAATAGGGTCTTTACGGAGGTAATCAAATTAAAATGAATTCACAAGAATGGCTGGCTCCTATTCCAATACAACTGTGTCTTTTACAAAAGGGAAATTTGAACACCAAGACAGACACATAGTCAGGAAGAACAGCATGTGAAGTTTGAAGGCAGAGATTGGGGTGATGCAGCAGAACAAGGACTTCAGAACAAGGACTCCGCCTGACTCTCCTGACAGGTCCCCTGGCCGGGGGTGGAGCCTCAATTTCCTCATCTGTACCATGAAGCAGAGTGTTCATCGCATGGCAGATCAGACCTTACACTTAGCATTTCTATGCTGTGTTTACAGAGGTTTACAGCGTGTAACCAGATGAACATGTTCTGTACTGGATGCTGTCTTGAACAAACTTACTTGTTCAGGTCCTTTTAGAATGTTTCAATGGTCCAGATACCAGGGGATAAGACGATACGTATATATGTGTATAGATATATCTATGAAGATACACACACACACACACATACCCTTAAAGGCTATTCTTTTTTTTTTTTTTTTTGAGACAGGTCCTCTGCTCTGTCACCCTAGATAAGAGTGCAATGGCATCATAGCTCACAGCAACCTCAAACTTTTGGGCTCAAGAGATCCTCTTGCCTCAGCCACCTGTGTAGCTGGGACTACAGGGGCCTGCCACAAGGCCTGGCCAGTTTTTCAATTGCTTATTTTGAGACAGAGTCTTACTTTGTCACCCTCGGTAGAGTACATGCATCACAACTCACAGCAACCTCCAACTCTTGGGCTTAAGTGATTCTTTTGCCTCAGCCTCCCAAGTAGTTGGGGATACAGGCACCCGACATAACACCTGGCTATATTTGTAAAGACTAGGTCTTCTTCTAGCTCAGGGTGATCTCGAACTCATAGGCTCAGGCAATACACCTATCTCGACCTCCCAGAGTGCTAGGATTATAGGCGTGAGCCACCTCATCCGGCCTAGTTTTTCTTTTGGTAATAGAGACAGGGTCTCACTCTTGCTCAGGCTAATCTCAAACTCCTAGCTCTGTCAATCTACCCATTTTAGCTTCACAGAATGCTAGGATTATAGGCATGAGCCACTGTATCTGGCCAAGGCTGTCATTTGTAAATGTTGGGGTGTTTTGGTCAATTTTTAAGTGGAGTTTTTATTAAGATATGATTTATATAACATAAATCTCACCCTTTTAAAGTATACAATTGGCCAGGTTTGGTGGCTCATGCCTGTAATCCAGCACTCTGGGAGGCTGAGGAGGGTGGATTGCTTGTGCTCATAGGTTTTAGACCAGCATGAGCAAGAGCGAGACCCCATCTCTAAAAATAGTGGGGCATTGTGGCTGGTGCCTATAGTCCCAGCTACTTGGGAGGCTGAGGCAAGAGAATCACTTGAGCCCAAGAGTTTGAGGTTGCTGTGAGCTGTGATGCCATAGCACTCTACTGGCAACAAGCGAGACTCTGTCTCAAAACCAAACCAAACCACCACCCCTCCCAGATAACATATAAGTCAGAATGAAAAAATAAAACCAAAAAATGCACACACAGATGCAAAGAAAGAGGAAGGAAAATGCAGCATTTGGTAAACTTGAAAAGCTGGACAATGTGATTCTACATAGGAAAACATCACTAACTTCCCTTTTAAGCCAAACAGGTGAAATTTGTCAACAATGTTCTTATCACATGCATTTAATTGTACAAAAGATAGCAACAGCTTTTGGTTTGTTATACTCTAGGAGGGTAGGGTTGCAAGGGGGATTTATTTTCTTTTCTGTATTTTCTAACTCTTAAGTGAGCATCTTTACTTTTGTAATTGGGAAAAAGCAACCGAGCCCAGTGCAGGGCCTGCAGGCCCAGGTACTCAGGAGGCAAAGGCAGGAGGATTCTTAAGCTCAGTAGTTTGTAGTGCAAGACGATAGATAGTGCCTGTGAATTGCTCCTGCACTCCACTAAAACCTCTCAAAAAAGCAACAGACTAAATAAATGTTTTTGTTTTTTTTTTTAAACATTAGGCCCTTTGGCATTATCCTGACTCAATTACATCTCCCCCGTCCCGGTTCCAGGCCAGGCTCCGCTCTTTAGACTCTGACACCTGTTTTTAGCCCTCAGAAGCAAGGACTAGCAAATGTCTTTCTCCTTCATCAGTCACTTCACCTCTCGGGGATGTGGTAGCAGAACCCATTTCTCCCTCATTTCTCGGGGCAAGGCATGGAACAGATTTTCCCTTCCATGCCTCAGAAAGAACCAACCCTACCAAGACTTTGATTTTGGACCTGCAACTTCTAGAACCGTGAAACAGTAAGTTTCTATTGTGTTAATAGGATTGGCTACCCAATTGTGGCACTTCATTATAGTGCACTGGCAAATACATAACGCCTGACCCAAAGTGGAGATTCTTTTTTTTTTTTTTTATTTTTGGCCTGGGCGGGGTTTAAACCCAGCACCTCTGGTATATGGGGCTGGTGCCCTACTCCTTTGAGCCATCTGTCTCCTGAGACAGCAATAAAAGATAAAAGTATTTATTAAGCACCTATCACTTGAGGCACTGTGATAATGAATATTATAATAAGATATTACAATTTTCTTTTGCCTCACCTGAGTCATAGCAGAGAAACTGATGGAGGATATAGACAGATTAAGAGTTAGGGGCAGGTTCTAACAAATATTCTTTGTGTTGCCCAAGGCTGGAGTGCAGTGTCACAATCATAGTTGACTGTAATCTTGAACTCTTGGGCTGTAGCAATCCTCCTGCCTCAGCTTCCCAAGCAGGTGGGACTAAGAGTGCTCATCACCACATTGGCTAATTTTAAACATTTTATGTAGAAATAAGGTCTTGCTATGTTGCCCTGGCTGGTTTCACATTCACATTGCTCAAGCTAGCCTCCAGCCTGGCCTGCCTAACTGCTGGGATTATAGGAGTGAGCCACTGTGTCCATCCTCAATATTCTTTAAAGAACAAACATTTTCACAGTGCTCCCTGTAACAATACTACTACCCAGGAGCTATGGAACATGTACTCTGTGCTAAATGCTTTACGCTCACTGTATGCATGACCTTGTTCACTACAGACATTTACTCCCAGAAGCAGGTACCTACTGTTATTCTTTCTTCATAGACAAAAGAAATTGCGATTAAGTAGCTGACCAAAGGCTACAGGGCTCCATGGCTGAGACATGATCTGAATCCTTGGCCTGAGGCTGTCCTGTGACCACTGTGGCACGCTGACACTAGGAGAGTGAAGCCCCTGTCACCTACCCACTCTTTCCTCACCTGCTGTATTTCCAATGGTCTGGCTTCTCTGCTTCTCCCACAGCAAAATACCTATAGATTAGAAGAAATATGTAACAGTATGTAATAGACCTAAAGTAGAATCTTAAAAAATAATCTGTACATATTGTTGTCAGTTCCTATAACTCACTAGCTCCCTGAGGGTGATGCGCAAAACCTTCTTCCCATAAAGAGAGGAGATTCCTAAATTAAATGCCCTAAAATATATACTCTGGTACAGGGAGTGATTCACACCAAGTTAGGGATTTTAGGTGTCAGGGTAGAGCCCTTGAGCAACTTGGACTCTGACAGACGGTAGGTATAAGGTCATTGTAGATTTGAGGGCATTCTAGGTCAGAGTGAAGAGACCATTCTAGGCATTCTAGGTCAGAGCGAAGAGACCACCACTCTTAGTAATTCACTGAGGGAAGACCAGAGCGGCCATGGAGTCTGATGGAAAACTCCTGACTGGCTGAGCACAGTGGCTTACACCTGTAATCCCAGCATTTTGGGAGGCTGAAGCAGGATTGCTGATGGCCAGAAGTTCTAGACCATACTGAGGAAGAGAGAGAGAGTGATCTCCATCTCTACTAAAAATAGAAAAATTAGTCAGGTGTTGTGGTGGGCATCTGTAGTGCCAGCTATTGGGGAGACTGAGGCAGAAGGATCGCTTGAGCCCAGGAGTCTGAGGTTGCTGTGAACTAGGCTGAGCCCATTGCACTTCAGCTCGAGTGACAGTGACTGTATCTCAAAGCAAAGGCAAAGCTCGGTAGTTCTGCAGACTTGAGGCGGCAGTGGAGGGAGAGGGAGAGTCAGGAGAGGTGAAGGGCCGTCTCAAGCAATTTCCATACCCATTTTTTTCTGCCTCCGGAGGACTCACTTTGCATTTCTGTGAGGAAATGCAGGATTATTTTCCCTATTTTAACATCAATACTCAATTGTTCCATTTCTAAGAGAATACAGACAAGAGGCAGCTCTCAGCCCTGCAGGTCACTGGCCTACCCCAGGGTGCCAGGAGAACAATGTCCTGCTGAGGGAAGATGGCCAGCCAAGGCCTTCGCTATCCCGGGAGAGCTGGGCAGGGGCTTTCACAAAGACAAAGACCTCCCACCTCCCACTCTCCGCACTTTCTGGTGCTGCCTTCCTGCTTTACAAGGCCGAGCACTGGAATGAGGAGTCTCAGCCCTGCCTGCACCCCCACTTTGTGCATGTCTAGCAACTTGGGGAGAAGAGGTTTAATGTAGGGGAAACCCCAGCTCTGCCACTCACAGCTTTGCAGCTGTAAGCAAATTGTCTAATTTCTCTGAGTACCTGACTTTCCTGTGTAAAAAGAGGGTTTTGTATCTATCCTGCAAGGCAGTTGCACTGACTAGAGATCCTAGGCATTACTGCAAGACCTCGCTGGAGATCGGCAACAATTACCAGCCAGTAACTGGAGAGCTCTGTTGGACCCTTCTCCCTCCCACCTCATAGTTTTTCTACTATACTCACTTTTCTTCCTTTCTTTTTTTTCTTTCTTTCTTGTTTTTTTTTTTTTTTTTTGTGTGTGTGTGTTTTTGCCGGGGCTGGGTTCGAACCTGCCACCTCCAGCATATGGGGCTGGCGCCCTACCCCTTTGAGCCACAGGTGCCACCCTCACTTTTCATTTTGTCCATCCAATGCATACTGAGTACCTTCTCTGTCCCAGGCCTAGCACTGGGCACTGGGGCTCTAAAGACTGGGCATGGATCCCCGCCCCTCCTGGGGAACTGAAGTCTCTAGCAGAGGAGATAAGACTTGTACTACAGGCTATAAATTAAGGTAGCAAGAAAGGAGTATCTGTTTTTAAAAGATAACTTTGGTTGGTAAACAGGTTCCTAAGACTGACTCATGCAGAGCTAAGGTCTCAAAGAATCAGTAATTAGTGACACAGCAGGAGACCTGATTCTGGTCTCTAAAGTGACCACAGACATCTGGTGTAAGTAGTAAAGAAGAAACTGGAAGTTCTTGAGTCCCTGGGGGCACATTCAGCCAAGAATGCCCCTGTGTAATTAGCCTGGGGACCAGGCCCTCTGGCTATGACCCCAGCAGTTATTTGAGGTTCTGTTTGCATCTCCCCAGCTGGTGGACACAGACTTACATTTGACAAAAACCAACCATCTTTCCCAAATATATCAATTAGTACCTCCTCCTCTCAGGGAGAAAGGCAGCACCACCTAGTTAAGCAGCCTCTTACCAGCACCAGAAAGGGGGGGGGGGGGGAACTTGGCATTCTCTGTTTGTTTTGGAGACAGAGTCTCTCTCTGTTGCCCAGGCTAGAGTGCCCTAGCATCATGGCTCACAGCAGCCTCAAATTCCTGGGCTCAAGTGATCCTCTTGCCTCAGCCTCCACATGTGTCTTGACGCCTTGCTAGTTTTTTTATTTTTAGTAGAGATGAGGTCTCTGTCTTGCTCAGGCTCAGGCTGATCTCAAACTCCTGAGCTGAAGGGATCTACCGGCCTCAGCCTTCCAGAGTGCTGGGATTATAGGCGCAAGCCACCATGCCCAGTCAGCATTCTCCTTTAAAAAGTTTCAGACCCCTGGAGGGTTTAGGGAGTGGAAATACTGTGTGTACTTATGACTTTCCAAACCTATAGAAGGCGCAACACCAAGAGTGAACCCATCCAGAACCCTACGGACTCTGGATGACAGTGGTGTGTCCGTGTAGGGTCAGCAATTGTAAAAAATGTGTCACTCTGGTGCTGATGGGGGAAGCTGAGCATGTGTGGGACAGAGGGTATCTGGGAAATTTCTGTACATTCCTCTCAATTCTGCTGCAGACCTAAAACTTATAAAAATAGTCTTGGTAGAAGTCACAGACCTCCCGGAGGAGTGGAGGAGACCTGCAGAACTAACTCCGTCCACAGTCCCTGAAAAAAAGCTTAGATTCCAAACCGGCTGGAAGCAGATTTGCACAAAGCCTGAATCTCTCTGCACATTCCAGACTCCAGCCCTACCTGCTGGCATCTTAACACAAGTTCATTTCCCTAACAATGAACCGAGGGGGCTCTCGGACCGCAGTTGTTTTGTACGGTGTATTCACCTGCTTCCCTTGAATGGGAAGCATTTCTCTCTAATGGTAAACACGCTTACCCGCTGATAACAAACCTTCTGGTAAACAAAGTTTGCATCACAGATTTGATTTCCCTCTGAACTCTCAGCTTTTCAAAAGCAGCTCCGGAAAGGCGTACCTCCTCTAGCGATGACTAAATTCACTTTATGACACAAATCTGAACAAAGGCCAAGATGAGAGTTCAAAATAAATATGTTAGTAGGTAAAAAAAAAAAAAAAAAAAAATTCCAAACTAAAGGCTTGATTTCTAAGAAGGTGTAGGGAAAGCACTCAGTTTTAAAACAGTGTGTATGAGATAAGGCTGATCAAAAGCCTAATCGTGTGTTATTTATAAAGTGATTATATACGTGCCTATAAATAAGGGAAACTTGAGAGGCTGCTAAGTTAGCATAGTTATTACGGCCTAATACTGCCGTATTGTTGTCAGAAAAGGAAATGGAAGTTTAGAGTCAGTATTCAGGTTAAAATACAGAATCAAGCATCCCTGAAATTCTGAAATTCTAAAACATAGATCATGTTTTAGAATGTTTTAGATGATCTAAAACATGATCATAATGTAAACATGTGATGGTTACATTACACAAAATCAGAAGAGAAGGGGACAGTGTGCTGCTGCTTTCTGTGTAAGATAAGCTTACCTTGGTGGCAGTCCAAGTTCAACATGTATTAGTTAACTCTCTTAATTTTGCACTGCCTGTAACAAAAATAAATAAATAAAAAGTATTTTCAGCAATACAGATGTCCACAATCACCTCCTTCCCCTACCTCTCCTGGAGTGTCTAGTTTTGCATCCCAGCAGCACCCCTACTTTGTCAAGCCAGCTAGTGAGTAATCCAGGGTCACTCATGTGTACAAGTGTGACCAGCATGTTCTCTACAGGCACAGGTCTCCCAGAGCCTAAGACCCCTATCCTCAGAGTGGCTTCGCATTCCCCATGTGATAGTGCTTTTCTATCAGAACCACAAAACAAAGGAAGAAAGACACCTATGTTGCCTTATGTAGAATTAGAGATTATTGAAGTATTTCTAGTTACACCATTATAACTAGATACCGATACAGCAGGCCTATCAGCCTGCCTGCTACACGCCTGTGTCTGTTCCTGCTCTTCCCTCTCACTTCTGCACTGTCTTTCCTCCTCTTCACTTTCTCTGAACATTAGATAGGATGATCACAATTCAGCCATCACTGAAAAGATGCCAGATGAAACAGAGACAATACAGGGAGAATATATATGCGCCTTGTAACCTCATAGAGATTCAACCACACTGGTTTTTTGATTTGTTTTGTTTCTGAGATAGAGTCTTGTTTTGTTACCCTGGGTAGAGTGCAGTGACGTCATAGCTCACAGCAACTTCAAACTCTTGACTCAAGCAGTCCTCTTGCCTCAGCCTACAGAATAGCTGGGACTTTAGGCCCCTGCCACAATGCCCAGCTATTTTTAGAGTCAGGTCTTGGTTTTGCTCAGGCTGATCTAGCTCCTGAGCTCAAGCAATCCACCTGCCTTGGCCTCCCAGAGTGCTAGGATCACAGGTATGCGCCACATTTCTAATGAGCACTGGGTGTGATTAGGTCATCCTTTCCTTCCAAGGTAGTGGAGGATCATGAGTCTTCTCAGGAAGGTTCCAAGAAGCATAGTATGTTTTGTATACCTACTTCCGTTTAACATTTATTACGCAGACTATTAGTAACAGTACCCGAGGTTCAGGAATGAGGAATGAGCATCAGCCATGGCCATAGCAAATAGCAAAATCTCCAGTCAATTTGCTATTGCTGGTGACCGTTGAAGCTGGCTTTGTAGTGGGTGGTAATGAGGCTTTGACTGACAGAAGTGGTGCCCCAAAACTTAACCATATAGGTGAATAGATATGCATTGATTGTCATGTGGAAAGTTTTCCAACTATTTTGCTGTAATAATCAGGAAGCTTACATAAAAGTGTTATTAGTAGGCTCGTGACAAACAAAAGTGCAGCACATAGTGACAAAGGTCAAATAGGAAGACTTTATCTGGCCTGGTGCTGAGGCTCTGTACCTACAGCACCTGTACAAAGAACCTGTTTCCTGGTGCAACCGCCTAACACCCAGGTACCTTGCAGATATCATTGGGAATGTGGACAGTGCAACAGGAAACTTCATGCTCTTATTGTTGTTTTGAATACATTTTAATGAAACATACAAGTGTAAATAATGATGTCACACATAGTTAGGTGTGCCCATGAGAGCTGCAGGATTCCAAATCCAGACCTCAGAAACAGATGCAAAATTCTAAGTGTTGAGACTTTGAAATTATAAGCAAGGCTTATCATATAAAATAACTTATTTTCTGTCAGACTACATGGGGAGTAAAATGCACTGATCTGTGATTGCTGGTGATGGGAGTGAGAGGAGAGGGTGTCATTTGCAGCCAAAACATCTTCTTTTTTTTGAGACAGAGTCTCAAGTTGTCACCCTTGGTAGAGTGCTCTGGCATCATAGCTCATAGCAACCTCAAACGCTTGGGCTCAAGTGATCCTCTTGCCTCAGCCTCCCTAGTAGGTGGGACTATAGGCTCATGTCACAACACCTGGCTAATTTTTTTAATTTTATGTAGAGATGGGGTCTTGCTCTCTTGTTCAGGCTGGTTTCAAACTTTGTAGCTCAAGGTGGCCTCCCGCCCAGGCCTCCCAGAGTGCCAGGATTACAGGGATGAGCCCCTGAACCCGGCCATATCCTTCATATTCTTCTTCTGGATTTTATCATAAATATATGTGAACATGTACAGAGCTCTTACAATTTAATTTTGTAAAAGAAGTCCAATAGAAAAATAAACCAGGGAGGCGCCTGTGGCTCAAAGGGGTAGGGTGTCTGTCCCATATGCCGGAGGTGGCGGGTTCAAACCCAGCCCCGGCCAAAACCCATGAATAAATAAATAAATAAATAAACAAATAAATAAAAAAGAAAAAAGAAAAAATAAACCAAGTACAAAACTAAACAATTTTCAAGAGAAGAAATAAAAATGGAAGTAAATATATCTTAAAACATTGGTTTCATGAAAAATAAAGAAAATGTGCACTAAGTGGCAAATACTTTCTTGCTTTTCAAATGACAAATACAATAAGAAAAGCAATATGCGGGACGTTTGAGGACTGTCAGAAAGATTTCCGTTCACTGCTGGTGTTGTGAAGGGAGTATACAACCTTTCTGAAGGGCAGTCTGTTTCAAAGTTGTTTTCTTCTGGGAAGAAAAAGAAGTAACTGATGGATGATCTTAATAGCATAAAAGAAAACATGGTAGAAAGCAGTGAAAAATATAGAACCTGCTTAGAATAATACCAAGGCTAACACTTATAAAGGCAAAGAGACAAATCTGATTACCTAAAAAATTAAAACTGTAAATGATGAAAGTTAAACCTGAAATTGGAGAATATAATTTTTGCAGTGTGCATGAGACACAAATGGCTAGAATTTGCTTATCCAGGGTGGCACCGATAGCTCAGTGGGTGGGCACTGGCCACATGCACCAAGGCAGGCGGGTTCGAATCTGGCCTGAGCCAGCAAAAAACAACAATGACAACTGCAACAAGAAATAATAGCTGGGCGTTGTGGTGGATGCTTGTAGTCCCAGCTATTTGGGAGGCTGAGGCAAGAGAGTTGCTTAAATCCAAGAGTTTGAGATTGCTGTGAGCTATGACCTGTGACACCATGGCACTCTACCAAGGTGACTGCTTGAGACTCTGTCTCAAAAAAAAAAGAGAAAGAAAGAAAGAATTTGCTTATTCATGTGTATGTATACAAGTAGGTTAAGACAACTGTTCAAGAATGTTCCTTACAGCATAGATATAATAGCAAGATACCAAAGATGAACAAAATGTTCATCACTACTAGGTACATTATTAATGCTGGCATGTTCTGTTTTTCCTCTTAATGAGACAGATATATGGGAAAATTTTAACATATATTTCTACATAAAAAGATTATAAAACAGGATATGTAGTACAGCCTATTTTAAATATACACAGGAGGATAAAAAATGTGTATACATTTTAAGAGTTGTTATGGGGGGAGGGAGGATGGGTGGAGGGAGGGTGATTGGTGCGATTACACCTGCGGTGGTGCATTTTACAAGGGTACATGTGAAACTTAGTAAATGTAGAATATAAATGTCTTAACACAGTAACTAAGAAAATGCCAGGAAGGCTATGTTAACCAGTGTGATGAAAATGTGTCAAACGGTCTATAAATCCAGTGTATGGTGCCCCATTGATAGCATTAATGTACTCAGCTGATTTAAAATTAATAATAATAAAAAAAGATACAGTCATAGTGGAATTCTGTTCTTTAGCACCAGCTGTACGGGAATATAGACAATAACATCAGTGAAGCTTTCTTACTGGAGCCCACGTTCTGGAGCTTACAGCTTAAGTTCCCTCCAACACTAAATGCGTAAGTCTCCTTATTGTTATAACGTTTCCCATATGACAATTGTACTTGATAAAGAATAACCTCACAGTAAAAACTAATATATTTCTGAAGTTGCTTAATTGTTATGTTTTATTAATGATAATAGGATATAATTTACATAAAAAAACAGATAAAAGCGAGGTATTTTCTTTCTTAGAAAAATGACTGGATCAATATTAAAAGACTAAAATTTTCAGAGGGCAGATAATCTCTTTAATAATTCATTTTATAAAAACCTTAGCATGACTCAAAACTTGACGAAGACACTTTTTATGGAAAGAAAATATTTTAGGACCTCTACCTTAAAAAAAAAAAAAAAAAATCAGATGACTCAGGAAGTTGTTATCTGAACATATTATTTGAAATACACCATTTCTTCACAATGTGGTGGATAAGATTCTACTAATTGTTACAACAATGTTATTTGGTAGAAATTAGCATGTCTACTTTATAGAGCATGACTCTGAGATAGCAAAGGATTCAAAGACTTCTCCTAAATCATTTAGTCCTATGTGCAGGACTGGAACTTAGACCAAAATCCTATTAATTTGGTAGATTGGTTTCCATATACATCTGGCTAATTTTTAATGTCTTTTTATATGTTTCCCAAATAAGAAATAATACCCACAACTATGAAATTTATTTAACTAATCTCAGGAATATTTTAACAAATTGTATTTGAGTCAACATCTCATACAGCTCCCCAATGGGGAATTCTAATTACCACTTCTTTTATCTTTTTGAAAAAAACCTAATCTAGTCATTTATTCCCAGAAGTTGAGATTTTTATGTAAAAGGGTAAGAGTTCACTGTGGATATTAGAATATGTGCTGAACTAGAAAATGCATGTTAGAAAGAAGCTAGGCATTTTCTTTAGGTGAAACTAAAGAATCTTTTATAATTTTAAGATTAACTACTAAGCTAATAGAAAAATAACACAATGATCTGAAACCAGTGGGAAAAAATAAAATTGAAGAGAGAAAATACGATGAAGTCTTCAAAAATCAGGGACAGTGTGAAAGGTAAATATCTAATATCTAATATCTCTCTGAAAGTTCAGATCTGCTTTTAAAACAGCGTTTTTCAGACTCCAGGTCACAAGATACTAGTGGTGTGAAATAAAGTTAACTGAGTTAGAATGAATATTTATTTTGTAGAAAGAATAGATTAGTTTAGAATAAAAGGAAACAGATTCATATAGAATACACAAGAATAGGACGGGAAATAACAACATTGCAGCTTGTAAGGCTAAATATATATTAAAGAAATTTTGCTTTAGTATAACTGTGTACATGGGTGTACATGCACACATGTATTGTTCAGGGTATAAAATGTATTTCTTTATGTGAGTTGTGGTCAAAGCATTTGACAGCCATTCCTTTAAAACAGTGGGTCACGACCCCTTTGTAACAATGAAAATACATCCTGCATATCAGATATTTACATTGTGATTCATAACAGTGGCAAAATTACAGTTACGAAGTAGCAACGAAAATAATTTTATGGTTGGGGGTCACCACGACATGAGAAACTGTATTAAAGGGTCACAGTATTAGGAGGCATTAGGAAGGTTGAGAAGCACTGCCTCAGAACTTGTAGCTGTAATAGTGGATGTCCACAGTAACAACGGAGCAAAGCTGTCTCAGGTAATGCAGACGTACAAATAAGACAGATCCTCAATTTTGAGCATCGAAACAGAGTAATAACAATCAAAACACAACAACAATAAAAGTAAACATATGAAATGATGCAACAGACTGCTAAGTACTTTATAAATATTAACATTAAATACTCATGACTCAACTTTATGGAGATCTGTGCTTATCCTAAATTTAGAGTTAAAAAAAAAATAAAGAAAAGAAATCAGCAAACTGGGAAACCAGATTCAAAACCAGATAAAGGGTCTGCTATCAGCCTCATGTGCCTTTGTACTGTTTCTTTCTGATCTCATGTAGGCAAAGATGAACTCATTTTTGAAAACAATGAGAGGGAATGGAAATTATTTTAATGATCTTATTAGCATATTATCTATTGATGCCAAGCTTCTGTAGTTTTCTGTAGTTTTCAGACATTAGGTCTTAGACAAGGAGAGCAAGTGTTTTTTTTGTTTTTTGTTTTTTAATGAGCAGAAGCTCCAAGTGGGAGTACCAGGTGAAGAAGGGCTCCTAATTGCTGAGCAAAGCAAATTTTGGAAATGATTAGAAATGTCTGCTATATGCAAAGGATATGACGGAAGCGACACACTGCAGGTGGTTGCCATTCATCCATTTATTCATCCCTCCATTCATTCACTCAACAAGTATGTTTTAAAATCCCAGTCTGTGGGATGGAGCTGGCATAGTGGGACTGTGCTACAACTCTGACCCGAAGACAGAGTCTCTATCCTCTTGAAGCTTATGTTCAACTGAAGAAAGATGGTTAATAAAAGAAATGCATGAACAAAGGTGTAATAACCTTCTAGGAAATAATCATGCTTTGAACATAAAACATAGAAAAAAGTAGATATTACCCATAACTAGAGGGAAAGCGTTGCTATTTTAGTTAGGAAGATTAGAAAACTTGGTTCTGTGGAAGGAATATTTTAGCAGAGATGTGAATGAGAAGGAGAAGTGGGAGAAGAATTTATTAATAGTTAAAAAAATCAAGGGAAACCAGCGGAAAATGTCTTCTGTGCATTCAGTGTGACCCACTGCAAATGAACCTGTCTTTGACCTTATCACCTTTGCTTTTAGTGCATTAATTTGGATCTGGAAGTCTGGGCACTGAAATGCTAGCAATGGTTGCCTGGAGGGAAAAGAGGTGGGAAGAGAAAGGTTCATTTTCTAAACTGTGCACTTTAATATTTGAATCTTTTCCAACAATCACATCATGCTTGTATATTAAATGCATTCAAGTACTTCTTTTGTTTGTATATCCCCTACACTACCTCAGGCTTAATGTAATGAGTGGTGAAACTGGCTGAACAGATATTTGCTAGACTCACTCATTTGCCTGTGACCAATAGGAAAAGCTTCCCAACAATTTTATTTTCTAAAGGAAGAGAAGCTGTTGATTCTTTGCAAACCCAAACACTTGTGTTTCCATGTTTCAGTGAGTTAGGTAAAATCACCATAAACAAATGGACCCTGAATCCTTTGTCCCTGCCCTGATTTTCTGATGTGGTTGCCATGGAAACACAGTGCCTGCAGTAGATGTGCAGAGGTTCCAAGTTCAGGGATAAGAGAAATAAGACTAATAGAGGATGGGCCTGTGCAGATGACACCTGCAAACAGGGTTCTTCAGGTGTAAGTGTGCCGTCCATCACTTTGGAAGAGGGGTTGAGGGGGAGCCTTGCTCGATCATCAGCTGCAAGGCACAGACTGAGCACCCCTCCAGGAGGAGGACCCCGGCTTGCTCTTTTGCATCCAGTTGCAAACAGGGCACAGGAATGAGAGCGTTGGCTCCAGACACACCATCTAACCACCTCAATCTTCATGAACAGGGGGGATGTTACAAAGCACAGGTGCCTCTGAGGTGGAACTGTTCTTTAGTCTGAAAATCTGGTAACCAGAATGTGGGGTCATTTATCATTTTGGTAAATTTTTCATCAAAGCAATCTGTGGTGAATTTTTTTTTTTTTTTTTTTTAATGTCTGCTGATGGTAATATTTTCCAATTTGAATATAACTTAAAATTTAGTATTTGAATATCTAATTTTGATAATTTATTTTTAAAAAAAATTGATATTGATCCTTCTTACCAGTGGAAAAGGAAGATTGTGGTCATTTTCAAGACAAAGTTAATGAGAATTATTACTCTCATTCAAAGAGCTGGAATGAGCAAGGGAAGCAATCACCCCTCGGATCAGGCAGCTTCAGAGCACTAAATCTATTCCAGAAAGAACAAGTAATGCCCAGTCATAATTTTAGTGATGCCCACTATAATTTAAGTGAACTAATAGACAATTTCAGTTTAATTTAGATAATAAAAGGTCATTAAGTACAGAACTCAAATAGATATCACTATGTATTCTATATTTCAATTCCAGCTTTTATTATTTTAACACATTTTACTTTGTTCACTTGGAAAAATGACCCAGGTGTGGGAATACAGTAGACTAGGATCATTTCAAAGGGCAATTAGGATAGGGGAAGCTGGGTCTGGGATATATGGAGATTTTCTGTACTGAAATTGAGCTCTCCAGGCCAAATCTGGATGTTTAGCATAACTTAGACACCAGTGCATTGCGACTGCAGTCTGGAAACAGTGTCTTTGAATAAAAAACATAATCGATTTCTCTGTTGGCTTTCTTGGCATTCACTATGGACTATGGATGTTGACTGAACATAATGGGAAACCGGCACTTTGCCTCATCTTAGGAAGTCATGGGCACTGATAGTCAAAGTGACTTTAATGAGACGTGAATCACTAGACATGTGCTAATTGTGTAATAGCTTTAAGGTTGTTGTCCCTGCATCACTTTATCAGAAATAAAGCCTTGAAAACTGAAATGGCATTTTCTCCGATTCCAGAAACGTTTTAGTTTGAAGGAAAAAATGCAAATGTTCATCAGGGCAGAATTTCCCTTCCTTTCATTAGGCCCAGGTTTAAGGACCACTTTAGATACCAAGGAAATGCTTCTTGCAGATGTTAAGGAAAAACTTCTGCTGAGGCTGTAAAAAGTTACTTGATGGGTTTTATTGCCTTAAAATCAAAGTGAAAATTAGCTCCTTATGGACCCGCTGAAACAAACATGTACTTCCAAATGCTATGACTATAGTCTAATGAATGAGAAAATGATCTTTATCTTCTTCATACGTGAGTGAGATACTGATGGTAAGACCCTCTGCCCATAATTAACCTTTAAGAGGCGAGGAGATGTGTGCATCCCTCTAACTAAACCAGAGAAATGTAGGGAACACATAAATAAATGAAAATAAAAATAAAGGAGTTGATTTCAATAAGCTGGTGATTGAATGAGAGAAAACATTGAAATTGCCTGGAGAGAACATTCATTTTTTTGGATTGGATTTTTTTGCAGAAAGTCAAGTCTGCCATTGGGAAAAACTAGGAATGCTGAAATTGGAAAAAAAAAAAAAAAAGTTTGAAGGTGTCAGAAAGTTATGAACGTAGTCATAACTAGTCAAGATTTAGACAAGATCTTTCAGAGAAGGAAGAGTCCTTGATGTGAAGTCCTTGAAGCACTTTCTCACTGTGAATGTGGGAGGGCAGGACCCAAGAAGCGGAGCAGAAAGCTTAGCCTGCAGGGTCAGCTAAGAAGAGGTTCCAGACGTCTCACGAGCTTGGGAGAAATCGGCATTCAGACCCTCCCAGGCAACCCAGACTTGACAGGTGACGATTCCACAGAGAAGGGGAGTATAAAATGTAAGTGGAAATTGGTTAAGAAAATGCCAGGAAGGCTATATTAACCAGTGTGATGAAAATGTGTCAAACTGTTTATAAAACCAGTGTATGGTGCCCCATGATCGCATTAATGTACACAGC
>CAUYPK010129182.1:0-27667 GCA_963574355.1 Loris lydekkerianus | reverse complement strand
AAATCAACTTTAATAGGGTTTTCTATTATCTGCAGCTAAAAATAATTTCTAACAGTTATTTGAAAATGCACAAAAATCTTAATTTGTCTTAATATCTTTTCTTATTATTATTTAAGACCTTTGTTAACAGGTGGTTGCAATTTGCTGACTTTTTTGAAAAAATGAAGTTAAAAATTTTTATTACAAATTAAAAATGAAGTTCTTTTAAATCTCAATCAGATATGCAATAATTTAAAAACCTTTAAAGACATATTGAGAAATCCAGGCTTTTTAAAAACACACTCACATTTGTTCTTACCAGAAAAGTTGTCTTTAGGTAAAAATACAAAAGCCCCATGGTGCATAGATAATGCAAATAATGCTTGTCATCTGGTCAGGAGGTAAAAAGCAAGCAATTGAGGTCTCTAGCTCCAATCTTTGTTCATTTCTTATCGCTGGAGTTTCATATTCATTTCTTCTTGTTGGATGGCTAAACTGGATGATGGGGGAGATGGTAACCCAACATTTACTCGGCCCTGCCCTGCTCAGCATGGGAGCAAAGGAATTCTCAGCTGGTGGATTGGCTGCTTTTGTCTCTTTGCCATTTTTTGGTTTAGGGTTTCCTGGGTTCTGCCAGTCACTAATTAAAATTGCCGTGGTACTGAGATTGAGGCATCTGTTGACCTTGGGATTCATCTCCTTGATTCTCTTGATCTTCCTCCCTGACGTCCTCTCTGTGCTGTCTTTGGCAAGGATAGCCACTGTGGAATCATGGTCTATGACCCCCGTACATATTCTGTCTTACTAGTCTACCTTGTTCTCCTGCACCCTGGTTGTCATCCCTCTCCTCCAGCTCTTCTCCCTGCACAGGAGGGTTAGAATACTGTGGTCACTGCCCATAGAATCTCCATATGTAGTAAGGTGGAAACCTTTGTCTGCCGTAGGGCCGGTGTTGTAGAGTCTGGTCTTCAAAAACACACTCTGATCACTTGTTCTTTTCCCCACTGTCACTATTCTGGTAATTCTGCTGATAATTGTGTGGAGGACCCCTATGACATGGATAAAGCCTGTAATGGTTACCATCTGCTGTGTATTTACTGCCTTGGCCGCCAGGGCCTGTAACATTTGCTGCCTCTGTACCCTTTTCTCTTTATCAAGTTCACAGTCTCTCCATCTCCTATACTGCAGAGGTACTTCCTGGGGTTATTGGTTTTTGTGGCAGTCTGGTGTACAAATTCATCTTCCTTGGTGTCATTCCTATTGATGAAACCATATCTGTTTCTTCCATTGAATAACTTTAATGTTCCCAAAATCTTCATTACTATGACCTTCTTGTCCCTGCTGGCAGGGGTCCCAGATGTAAGGCCACCTGGACCACTTCTCCCTACACCACTGCCCTGTGCTGGGCTTGGTGTCATAACATCTTAATTTATACTTCCTCCTTTAGAATATAGCTTGCTATTCCTATTAGGTCCAATTGAAGATATCAGCTCTAATGTAGTAGTATTCATAGTAGTAATGACAATACTGCTTTGGTTCTATGTGCCCCAGACAAACTGTATTCGATATCAGACATTTACATTCATTTTTAAATTAAATTCTATACTGAACAATGTCTAGACATATTATTTCTAGAGATATGGGGAGGTATTCTCCTTGCCCTTTTAAACATTAAATGAGATATCTTATTGTCTCACTATAACTATTACTGAATCAAAATAGCATCACTTAAAGATGAAGAAACTCAGTTGAAGCAAGACTTCTGGACAGATAGAGGCTAAAAGGTAAATTCAAATGAGCAGTTTTTTCAAAGCTTAAGATGATTATAGTGTTTAAAGTATGTGAATGGCTTTGCACACATCTGTTTTCAATCATACCGAAAACTCACCACCAGCTGCAGAGTAAAGACCATGTTATTTAATCAGGAGTTATTCCTTCAGTGTGATTCCTTCTCATAGAAACCAGCAGAAGAAAACTTCAGGAGGTTTTAGACATTACGTCTCTATTTATGATACTCGTATTTTCCCATTACATTTGTGTTTTTTCTACCCTTTCATTATTCAAATCCCAATGTAATATATGTAATATGTCACCAAGTACCTGTTACATGAAAGGAACATATTTAGGTGGCTATATTAATTTTCCAGTATGGGCATATGAGATGAGCAATCCAGGCTCTTTTATCCTCCTGATACCATCTTCATCCTCTTGTTTGTAATCTTATAGCCCAATGATGGGCACCAAGCCTCTAGCCATTGCTGGGTACAATGCACACTTATCTGGGTGATGGGCACTCTTAAAACATGACTCAAATGGTGCAAAAGCAATTCAGGCAACCATAGCATTTGTAACCCCATCATATTCTGAAATAAAATTAAATTTAAATTAAAATAGCTAAAAAAAAAAAAAAAAAGTAGGACCTTGTGGCCTCTTTGGCCTTTTGTCATGACTATGGAGGCCCATTCACTGTCTATGGCAAACGTATCTTGGTCTGTAAACTTTCTTACTTCTGGACACCTATCTTTCTCTCCCTCAATGAACTTAGTTTCATGCTTGCCTTAATGAAAAAAAAGAAAGAAAAAAAAAAAAAAAGGCTCAGCGCCTGTACTTTCGTGGCTAGGGAACCAGCCAAGTACTGGAGCTGAGGGGTTCGAATCCAGCCTGGGCCTGCCAAACAACAATGACAACTGCAACCAAAAAATAGCCGGGCATTGTGGCAGGCGCCTGTAGTCCCAGCTACTTGGGAGGGTGAGGCAAGAGAATCACTTAAGCCCAAGAATTTGAGGTTGCTGTGAGCTGTGATGCAACAGCACTCTACCCAGGGTGACAGCTTGAGACGCTGTCGCAAAACAAAAAAGAGTGAGAGAGTGCAAAAAAAAAAAAAAAAAAAAAAAAAAAAAAAAAAAAACAACGGCCCAGCGGCATGTGATATGTTCAATCAAAAAAAACTACTTATATCTTCAACAAAAAAAAAAAAAAAAAAAAAAAAAAAAAAAAAAGCAACGGCACAGGCTAATTGAGTCTGTTCCTTTAAAAAAGACTTCTCAGGCTGGTGCCCATAGCACAGCGGTTTAGGCGCCAGCCACATACACTGAGGTTGGTGGATTCGCCAGCCTGGGCCTGTTAAACAACAATGACAACTGCAACCAAAAAATAGCCAGGCATTGTGGCAGTGCCTGTAGTTTCAGCTACTTGGGAGGCTGAAGCAAGAGAATTGCTTAGCCAGAGAGTTTGAGGTTGCTGTGAGTTGTGACGCTACAGTCCTGTACTCAGGGCGACAGTGAGACTCAGTAAAAAAAAAAAAAAAAAAAGTCCTCTCAGAAGCCCCACCCATTCATTGGCTTTCAAGTATTTAATGAAACACAGTGCAAGTCCCAAAGGGAGCTATGTACGTAATTTTAAATTATCTGCAACCATATTAAAAAGTAAGAGATTAAATTAATTTTAATAATATATTTCATTTAACCAAAAATATCCAAAATGTTATTTCCACATGCGATCGACACTTTTTAAATTGAAATATTTACATTCTTTCTTTTTTGGACTATGTTCAAATCCAGTGTATAGCTCAAATAGGCACATTTCAAGTACTCTGTAACCACATGTCACGGTATTAGGTAGGAAATCTGTGATAATGTGATAGAATAAGATATATATTTGCTCTCTGCCCTGGTTTCTGGGCCAGAGCTCCTAAAGTCCTTGGAATTTCCTGAGTAACAAGAGCATCTTTTGTTCTAATGAGGTAACTCTTGGTGGGCAGAGGGCTCCTGGATAGCCTCAGGATGGGGCTGGTTGCCAGGAGAACCAACCCTGTGACTAAGTGGATTGGAACTTTGAGCCTCACTCTCTCCCCCTTGACCTGGAAAGGCGAGGAGCTAGAGGTTGAGTTGATCACCTATGGTCAATGATATAACCAATCATACCTACATAATGAAACCTCCATAACACCCCAGAAAAACAGGGTTCAGAGTTGCTGGATTAGTAGAAGTGCCTAAAGAGTGGCTTGCGTAGAGATGGCATAGAAGCTCTGCACCCTTCCCACATACCTTGCTCCACGTATCTCTTTAATCTGGCTGTACATCTATATTCTTTATATTAATAATATCTTTTGTAATGTGAATATAAGTAAAGTGTTTCCCTGAGTTGTGTGAGCCATCCTAGCACATTACTTGAACCAGAGGAGGAGGTAGTGGCTAGCTGGGGCTTTCAAATGATACCTGAAGTACAGGATGATCTTGTGGGATGTGATGCTATCTCCCAACAGATAATAACAGAACTGAGTTAAATTACAAGGCACCCAGTTGGTTTCAGCTGGAGAATGGGAGAACCTTACACACATTTTAGTACCGGAGATAAGATATTGTATATTTCGGTGACTGTGTGTATAGTAGCAGAAAAACTTTTTTTGACTGGAAAGCCTTTGACCAATCACTGGAAGTGGCTAAGGGGATGGAATCTGTGAATCAGAGCAGACCAGCAAAACTGCTTGACATTAGCAGATATTTCATTTAATAAGGAAAGAATCGATCTCAATTTAAGCACAGTAAATCCCATCTATGATAGCTCAACCGTTCAACCTGGGATTGTTCTAATGTAGAACAAAAGGGAAGAAAACTTCCCTTTTTAACAACATTTTTTTAAATTAACAATTGCATACATTCATGGGGTACAATGTGATGTTTGGATAAATGCATACATTGTGGGGGTGATTATAACATAACCCATTACCACATATGCTTATCATTTCTTTTTGGTGAGAATATTTAAAATGCACTCTTAGCAATTTCAAAATACACATTATTATGAACTATAGTCACCACGCTGTGCAATAGATCACTAGACCTTATTCCTCTCGACGCTTCATACCCTTTGAGCAACATTTCCTTTCTTCATCGACCTCCTGATTCCCCCCAAACTGTCTTTCAAAGACAAAATAATTTCACCTCTACTAATGAAGAATGCTTAAAGACATTTACAATGTTTGACGCTTCCTTCACTCACAATTCTGCATCTCGAACGTTTCTGGCAAGCAGAGTTACTTTAGGTCACACTTGTTTATAACCTCAATTTTGCTGCAGTGGTTATTAATTATAGCAGCCACACCTCTTGATTGTTTATATAACTACAGTATTCCCTCACATGTCTCTCCCTTTAATGTTAAGAGTGGGGTGGGTGCACCAGATTTTATTGGTGCAACAGATAATTGTCCAAAGTTTAGGTCTATCCTACTTTTCCCTCACTTTCGATTTTATCTGCTTGTTCTTTTTTATCTCTTACATCTTTATTATTTAAATTATCATTATTATACCTTGCTTTAAGAGTACTCACACTTGATTACGGTAAAGAATTTTTGGTGATAACATTTTCTGAAATAAAAGGAAGAAATATCACAACTGTGAATGGGTACATCTGTTTGAAAGTATGGTCCCCGCTGCTTTCAAGGACAAAACAATTAAGTGTTCCAGTGTTTTTCTGAGAGAGAACACTGAATATCTATTTATAGCGAGTGTGACGGTTGAGGTGATTAGTAGATTCCCTGCGGGCCAGTAACTGTGCCAGCAACTGTGGAGAGTGGCAAAGAACTTTGCTGAAGAGCGAGTGCTGTAACACAAATACAGCTCAGAAACATGAAGCGTCCATAAAGTGCGGGAGCCCAGTATTTCCTGGGCCCTCCCTCTCCTTACTTTCTATTCTCCTGCCCCGCACCCAGGTCTTAAGCCTCCCCTCCACCCTCTCTTCTCTGCCTTCCTCCCTGGGTCTCGCAGGACCCAAACAAACCGCAGATCCCCACGCCAGCGCCGTCCGGGAGCCGGTCCCCGCCAGTGCCCCTTCCGCGCTTGCGCAGGCCCCCAGATCTTGCGAACGCCCAGCCACGACCCCAACACCCTTGCCAGCCACTGGCGTGCAGGGAGCGCGGGATCCCTGCACGCTTACAGCGGATTCCGGCTTCTTTCCTGGGGCGATGTCTCTCTGAGCTCCTCCTACTCTACGCGGCCCTTATCACGGTTTCAGAATTGCGTCCCCACGAGCACGCGCCCAGCCTCAAAACAACCACCTCAAGGAAGCGGACAGAGGAAAGTGTCTCCGGGAGGAACCCCGGCGCCCGGGCCGCCTAGCCTCTAGGCAGGGCCCCGCCCCCGGCTGGTTTCCAACCTTTCCATTGGTCCGCGCGCCTGTCCGTCTCCGCCTTTGGGGCCGCGGCGGCTCCCCTCCCAGCCGGCGGTCCTCACTGCTCTGCTTTCCGGGCTTCTTGGCGCGTGTTAGGCCGCCCACGCCGAGGCGAGCCTGAGCTGAGAGAAGGAGAGGGCCGGGCGGCGCAGGAGCTGAGCATCGCTGGGCTGGCGGCAGGGCGCAGCGTTTTTGCCGGCATCCACACCTGTCGCGGGCCGAGACGTCCGGTAAGGCTGGGCGTGGCGCGCTGTCGGGGGCGCCCTGGTTAGGCGGGACCCTTCCGGGGGCTCTGGGAGGAGAACTGGCGCCGGCCTCCTCCGGCCCGGCAGCTGGCTTCTATCCGTGCGGCCCGCACTGGCCTCTGCCTGGCGGATGGGGGCTGGGTGAAGGGAACTGCACCTCAGAGACCCTGCAGAGGGCGAGGGACCAGTTAGGTCGCGGCGACTCCGGTCCCGCCGTTCGCAGGTCTTCCCGGCGCGCGATTTCCCGGTTTCTGCGCTCGCAAGTCGGTGGGCGCACCCCCTCCTGCCTGAGTGTGAGGCCCGCTGGCCTCCCAACAGGAGCATCTCTTTTCTTTTCCCTGTTAAAGATCAGTTGTGCTCGAAACCCCTAAATCTTTTTCACCCGAGGTGAGTTAATGACAGGAATTAGGATGCCTGTGTAGTGTTCCTCATTTTAAAAGAGTTTTTGCAGGATAGAAAGTTCTAAGTTTGGAATATTTCTATCTGTTCATATGAAATGGCATCTATGGGCCAGGATTGGCAGGTATTTCTTTGACGCTCTGCATAAGGTGTTAAATTTGTGGTCCTAGCCTTGACTTTATTTTTTGGTTCCAAAGATAAATCTAGAAAATTCATATTGCTTGTAGTGAGAAGCGTGATCAAAATTACAAACCTCAACCGAAGTGCTTCCTTACAAAACGTTAAATCGTACTTGTGGATTAAGCTTCCTGAAACATGTGTCAGTCACTTCTAAGCAAAACATTTAATAGCATTGTTCTTTTTCTGTTAAGATTGCAGTTGAGGGCAGCGCCTGTGGCTCAGTGAGTAGGGCGCCAGCCCCATATGCCGAGAGTGGCGGGTTCAAACCCAGCCCCAGCCAAACTGCAACAAAAAAATAGCCGGGCGTTGTGGCGGGTGCCTGTAGTCTCAGCTATTCGGGAGGCTGAGGGAGGCTGAGGCAAGAGAATCGCTTAAGCCCAGGAGCTGGAGGTTGCTGTGAGCTGTGTGATGCCACGGCACTCTACCAAAGGGCCATAAAATGCGACTCTGTCTCTATAAAAAAAAAAAAAGAAAGAAAGAAATAACCGAAACAATCTAACATTCCACTAGCAAAAAAAAAAAAAAAAAAAGATTGCAGTTGATGGGGCGGTGCCTGTGGCTCAAAGAGTAGGGCACCGGCCCCCATATACCCCTGGGGTGGCAGGTTCAAACCCGGCCCGGCCAAAACTGAAAAAAACAAACAAACAAAAAAAAAAGATTGCAGTTAATGATAACAATAGAAGCACCTATTGATAGTTTTGGGCTGGGCCCAGTTTTCTACCTGGATTTTCTCAACCATCCAGGTTGGTACTGTTACTGCCTCCAGTTCACAAGCGAGGAAACTAAGGCATAGGAAGGGGAAGAGACAAAGCCTGGATTCAGGTAGTCTGACTTAATAGCTCCCTCATAGTCTCCCCCCCACACTTCCTTAACTTGTTTGCTCCTTAAGCACTATTCATGTTGTTAAGCTATTTGCAATGTCGTACTCAAAAGTTTTGAGTTTTAGTTTCCAAATATTTTGTAAGTTAGATAAGAAACAGTTGTTTTCTGAGAGTAAATAACCCATGTATCTTTCATGTTAACTGATCTAATTGTACATTGCTGCGTTAGATTTGCAAAATACATAAAAAACAATTCAACTCCCTCTTCAGATATTGGACCTCTAAAGAATCAACTTTGACTTGTAACCTGTGCTCTTTTATGTATTTGTAACTTAGGCTTAGTGTCCAGAAATACTGATATAACTTTCATCATGCATTAATAGGAAATGTTGAACTTTGCTTTTGTAGTTCTTCATTCTCTTGAGAATAACATACTCTTGGTTAATGGCTGTTCCTCAGAAGAACTGCTTATGTACAAGTCACATCTTTAGAAGATGTTTATGGATGCTTTTGTCTTTTAATATATTTATGAGACCACATTAAAACTTCATAAAGGAAAAACCCATTTACCATTTATAAATCTCATTAGTAAATTAAAAATGCCTATGCTTTACCTACATAATTTGTTTATTAAGTTAAATTAAAATTCTCATTTATTTTTGGTGAATTTCAAACTAGCCATATTTTAAAACAAAATAACATCTGTTTATTGATGATTAAAGTTAGGGGACAGAGTTAATACTACATAAAAATTACGTAAGATTTTTATTAAAAAGTAACTATTTCATTAGAAGTTAACTATTTTTATTTGAAAGTCAGCATTTTGATTTTATGGCTGCATATTATACCTTCTTTGATCAATTTGTATAAATTTAAAAAGTAATGAAAAATAGCATACTGATTCTCTACTATAAATTCTGTTTAGGATGACATTTAATGTTGCCTGGCTCTATATGCCATCCAAATTGTCCTTCTTGACCTAGAGATTTAATTTGAAAAAATTAAAAAATAATCATAGAGCAGCACCTGTGGCTCAGAGGAGTAGGGCGCCGGCCCCATATACCCGAGGTGGTGGGTTCAAACGCATCTCTGGCTTAAAAATAAATAAATAAATAAAATAAATAATCATGATTATCCTGTTAATGTGGATTTCACCATTGGAAGATGTTGATGCAGAAACTATCAGGCATTTGGAAGGTACCTTTGAACCTTAGTCTGTTAGTACTAACACCAGTAATGCTTATAACTAATGTTTTTAGATCACCTGGAGGGCACTGTGGTAAGCATCTTAAATGGATTATTTAAATCTTAAAACAGCTTTATTTAGTAGGTCTTATTGTTTATCATCCCCATTTGAGTGATGAGAAAACTGCAACTCAGTGAGGTTGTAATTTAACATCTCAGAGCTAGCAAACGGTGAAGCCAAAATCTGATTCTGTGCAGTTTGACTCGGGCGTGCCCTTTGACTACCTGGGTGTGGACTTTATTATAAACAAACCTTCAAGGCAAGTAGACAGGCTCTTTATAATGGTGATGATGATAAAGTTCTAAGAGCTTGATACTATGTATGTATATATCATAACTGTACAAAATTCTGCAAAAGAGACTTTCTGCTGCCCCATTTTACTGAGGAGATGTGTAAGTCAGTAGTTCCCAGACTTTTGGACTTTTTGGATAAGTGTAAAAATGTGTGTAGGGGAAAAATTGGGACCAGACATAAAATCACCAACTTTTAATTTTGTCAAGGTTAAAGACTTATTAAAAACTAGTTGCAGGCCAAGTGTGGTAGCTCACATCATTAATCCTAACACTTTTAGGGGCAAAAGCAGGAGGTCAAGAGGTTGAGGCCAGTCTGAGCAAGATGAAACCCGTCTCTACAACAAATAGAAAAATTAGTCTCAGTTACTGGGGAGGATCACTTGAGCCCAGGAGTTTGAGGTTGCTATGAGCTAGGATGCTGCTGCTGTACTTTAGAATGGGTGATAGAGTGAGATCCTGTCTCGGAGGAAAAAACCCCACAAAACCCTGCAATCTACCATTCCCATTCTTTCCTTTAAAAAAAGGACATTCTAAGGTAGGAAGGTGATAATTACAACATGAAAGCAAAGAGAATAAATTTACTATTATGAAAAACCTTATGATATTGTCCTAGCTTTTCAACTTCTTTGGTCAGAGACCAGTAAAAAACATGTTCTAGACTAACACCTATTCAGAGATCATTTGGGAATGCCCCAGGTGACACAACTAAGTCTAAATTGATAATTGTCTGAGTCCAGACACTGAAGTCTGTCTGACTGCAAAGCTTGTGGGTGTTTGTGCCAAGTCATGATCTCTTTCTAGGGAAAAGTCCCAGAGGTTTGGTCTTTAGTGAACAGTCTTTCTCAGGTATTAAAAATGTCCCCACTTAGTGGGCCAGAGAGACTAGTCTCCAGCAGCAAGTGGCTAACCATTTCAGTCCCAAAACAGTTTGTAAACACCATCTAGAAACTGAATTCCATTGCTTTGCAGTTCAAGAACCCCTCCTTTTACCAGTGTTTACTCATGGAAAGGGCAAGGCAGTGTGAATGACAGTGGTCACACCAGGTGGAGAAACCAGAGGCATAGTCCAGGATCCAAGAAACTGCAGTAAGCAGTTTGATTTGCCTGTTTATTGAAAATGAGAATCCCCACCTTCTTTTGTTTCCTGCTTATATACTTCACTTATTCTTACCGTTCTCCTTCTGTCATATCTGTATAATATAAGGAGTTAAATATGTTTTTTCCCATTTTGTCTCATCTCCAGCCCATGTTAAGCCCTCCTGTCTGTTTCTCTCTTTAAGTATCCTAAGTTTCCAATTTTGGCAAAGATTAGTTTTTTCCTTAAATTGTTTTTATATGAATGCTTACTAAAGACACTATTAATATTACTTTTATATTTTATTTTACTCTATCACTTAATGAAAATAAAGTTATTTAATAATTTGATTGGTGTAACACTTTACTCTTTGTCTTTAATTATATTTTTGGCATATATTCTCTCATTTGATCCTCATAGGTTATCTGTAAGGTAGATTTGACAGGTGGTGTTATCTTTAATTATACAGGCTAAATTCTTTATTTGATAGGAGCAAGATTTTAACCAGGAGCTGAAAACAAAAGAATTTATATATCAGAGTGCTGAACTTAACTACTGACTATAAAATGTAGTTTTTTTCCAGATTGCCTTGATTCAGAAGAAAACGTATCCCATACTATTTTAGATTTGTCTGTCTTAACAATGTATTGCGATAGTGATCTGATCTTTTACTACCAAAGTTTTAATTGTGATTAATAACACATACTCCTGTTCCAGGAGAGTGTTATCTCTCCTGGAAGAGCCACACAAACATAATGAATTCATGTTTTCAAAACTCAAAATTGTGGTGGGCATATGTAGCCTCGGTATTCAGAGGCTGAGGCAGGGGATTGCTGTAGTCCAAGAGTTTGAGGTTGCTGTGAGCTCTGACACCAGAGCACTCCACCAGGGTAACAGAGTGAGATTCTGTCTCAAGAAGAAAAAACTTTTATTTAATGACACAGTCAAATTTTAAGAAATTTTCTCCACTCCCTTCTCAGTCTTACTGTGTTAATACTGTGTCACCAACTAGGGAGAGGGGAGGAAGGGCAGTAGAGAAAACTAGCTGGTATGTGTTTTTCTGCCACTGTATTACTATTATTAATATTAGTAATATGGCACTGTTTGGCTAAATATTAAAACTGTAGAAACTTGATATATACAGAATCTCTACTTTGAGAATCTACTGCTAGTGCTTTCTGCAGTATATTAATAAATGGAAATAAAGTGACATGGACCTTTTATGCACCAAAGCCCTGAAAAGACATGTAAAAGTCAAATTTGAGTAATTTGAATTTCCGAAGTGGCCTGAGGGGTCTTTCTATGTAAAGGAATCCAGTGAAGAAGTGTTTTTCAAAGCAAATTCTCTCCCTAAAAAATAAATTCAATGGAGTTCGCTTAAAGTAGGCTTTACCTCTGTTTCTTCTTCTAAATTACATGTATTCAGTAGATATCTAATTGTTACTAGGTTGAAATAGTGAAGATAATTTGTAAACATACAAGTTATTTTCATGAAAATAAACTTGGGATGCTTATGTAGGTATATGTCTGTTTTTTAATTTAAAATTGAGGAAAGGGAGGCTGGGTTCAGTGGCTCATGCCTGTAATCCTAGCACTCTGGGAGGCCGAGGTGGGTTGATTGCCTGAGCTCATGGGTTCAAGACCAGCCTGAGCAAGTGTGAGACGCTGTCTCTAAAAATAGCCAGGCGTTATGGCAGGTGTCTGTAGTCCCAGCTACTCGGGAGGCTGAGGCAAGGAAGTCGTTGACCCCAAGAGTTTGAGGTTGCTGTGAGCTAGGTCACCACAGCAGTCTATTGAGGGCAACAAAGTGAGAGTCCATCTCAAAAAAATAAAAATAAAAAAAAATTGAGAAAAAGGCAAATTAGATATTTTTTTTGGTTTTGCCCATGTTCAGTTTTTTAAAAAAATCTGAAGGATAGCTTCAGGACTTTAAACTTACTGGTGCTAGAACATTAAGAGTATTGCATGGTGATGATTTAACAAATTCTGTTGAATGCTTTCAAAGGTTGACTTAAAGGAAGCCAAATCTGATGGTGTGAGTTTTGTAGGGGCTAAAAAAACATGATTGCTGGAGAGTTAATAGAAATAGGAGAGCAATACTAAGTTCAGGCCTCATTCTGGTCCTGGTATGTGGTATGTGCTCAATGGATGACTAATAATTTTAACACAAGTTTGAAGTGAAGAGTGAATCAACTTTCAGTTTAGGATGATTGATTAGTCACATGTTGGAATCTCTTTTCCTGCTCTAAAAATGAAGAATGGTAAGTACAACTGAAGCAAACACAGAGCCGTGTTTGAAGGCAAGAAAGGGAAATCTCTACATGTAGAAATGAAGAGTGAACCTAAAGCAGTGAGCTGGCATTGAAGGCAAATAGTTCCGTGGTTGGGCAGGGAAAAAAGACAGTGCATAAATACTGCTTAGGGTCTGAAGAATTTATTGCTTGCTGTGAAATGGAAACTGAGTTCTCAGGCCTCGTTCAACATTAGGCACCAAAATTAGACCTACTTTGTGAAGCTGAGAACTGGAAACACCGTTCTCTCCATAAAGGGGGACTGGGAAATCTGTATCCTTGCTGGCATAGCAGTGAGAGTTAAACCATTCACACCGTACCATAAGTAGAATTCTAAGCCTTCAACTTAACTTGAATTGGGGTTTGGATTCTACCTCTGAGGTATGTAACCATCTAGCACAGAGCCAATATAGAGACTTGTTTTAGATTCTAAGTTCTCTAAATCTCATATAGAGGCAAACTTAAAACTCTCTCCAAGGGTTGGTTTCTGTAAAACATAACATGTTTGGGACCACCATCAAAAGTCACTCTTAATTTTTAAAAATGAGCTTTATGCCATGAAAAAGAGTAATTTATATCTAGGTACTAAAAATATTAAAATAATATGGAAGCATTTTGAAAATGTCTTTAGGTATTTAGTGAAGCCAGAATTTTAAATTATGGAACATGAACTGGTGACTGTAAAACAACTAAGCAGAAATGTAGACATAAAATAGTTGAAGTGAAAAAATAGAGTATCAGAAATGGATAACTAGGCTGGCATGGTGGCTCACACCTCTAAACTAGCATTTTGGAAGGCCAAAGCAGGAAGATCACTTGCGGTTAGGAGTTTGAGGCCAGCCAGGCAATACAGTGAGACCCCATCTCTATAAAAAGTAGAAAAACTAGCCAGGTATAGTGGTGTGTACTTATAGTCCCAGCCACTTAGAAGGCTGAAGAAGATCACTTGAGCCCAGGAGTTACAGTTTGCAGTGAGCCAAGATGATACCACTGGCCACAAGTAGAGATCCTGTCTTACAAGAAAGAGAGAGAGAGATATGAAGAGATAACTAAAGATCTTTGAGAATTTGGGTAGTAGAGATATTGCTTACTTTCTGGCTATTTATCTGTTACATCTTTTATAATATTCTTGGTAATAAGCCAGACTTTTAGATGAATCATTAGAATAAAGCAATTTACTGTGGACAAAAAGATTTAAAATGGCCATGGTTAAAGACCTGATAAGAGTTCATAATAAGGCTCAGCGCCTATGGCTCAAGTGGCTAAGACACCAGCCACATACACTGAACTGGTGGGTTCGAATCCAGCCTGGGCTCACCAAACAATGATGGATGCAAACAAAAAATAGCTGGGCTTGGGCGGTGCCTATGGCTCAAAGGAGTAGGGCGTCATCCCCATATGCCAGAGGTGGCAGATTCAAACCCAGCCCCGGCCAAAAACCATGAAAAAAACAAAAACAAAAAACCAGGCATTGTGGTGGGTGCCTGTAGTCCCAGCTACTTGGGAGACGGAGACAGGAGAATTGCTTGAGCCCAGGAGTTGGAGGTTGCTGTAAGCTGTGATGCTACAGCACTCTACCCAGGGTGACAGATTGAAGCTCTGTCTCAAAAAAAAAAAAAAAAGAGTTCATAATAACAGTGATGCAATTGAGAAGGAAATTTGGTTATTTCTGTGACATACAGCAATTAATATTAGACTTATGATGGATAGTATATACTAAGATGATGAGAGTTCCAGGATGCTGATACAAAATTGTATGAATTTTGTTAACATATTTATACAAATCTGACTCCAAAAAGGAATAAACATTGTTTCTTATTCGACAGTGTTTCCTGTATAGTTTATTTTCATATAAAAAAATATATATTATTAAAAATAAACTGTATAGTTTATATTATAAACTGTATAAATAAACTGTATGGTTTTTCTTAATAAGCCTAATATTTTTCTCATGCAATTCCAGAGGCCCTTTTGGAATGTCCCGAAGTTAGTGTGGGGTCAAAAAGAGAATTTGAAATTTGATTTTATGAAGCTTGTCAAATATGTCAGAGGTTTAAAACACTTGATGAAAAATAGGATCATATGTCCACTATGAAAAAATGATCATTCATTTAGTCAAAGAGATAATTAAAAGTTTTCAAAAAGCAAAAATCTTTACTCTTTGATAGAAAAGACTCCGTTTTTCAAAAAGACCTAATAAAGGCAGTATGAGGCAAACACAATCTTTCTTTACCCTTGTTGTTTTTTTTTTTTTTTGCAATTTTCTCTAAAGATGAACCTAAGTCATTTACTATTTGTTATTTATACTACATGACAATCTTATTTGAAAGAGAAAATCAAATTCAGTATACTATTTCTAAAGCTGGTTTTAATAAAATATTATTTTAAAAACCCATCCAATCTCAATCACCTTTGAACAGACATGATTTTCATAAAGCTTTTATGACTACTTAAATTTTCGTCTATTTTTTCTTTCCTGAACTTTCTGTATCCATTTAGTTTTATCTGTGTGGTTTTCCCTTTCACTTTGAACAACCTTTACATAACCTGTAAACTGGACAAAAGTACTTTAACAAAAGCCATATCTTTATGTCTTTCTTA
Organism: Loris lydekkerianus; assembly: GCA_963574355.1. Classification (NCBI taxonomy): domain Eukaryota; kingdom Metazoa; phylum Chordata; class Mammalia; order Primates; family Lorisidae; genus Loris; species Loris lydekkerianus. Next base: position 12,369 of record CAUYPK010129182.1, on the reverse strand, counting down.
TTACCTTCCAAAAACACATTCTGCTTTTCTTATATATTGTATATGCAGAATTGTTTTCTTTATATCTAAAATTTGTTTTAATTATATATATTACAATTTTAACTTTCTCTTTTTCCCTTTTGAGGCAGAGTCTCACTCTGTTCTCCCAGGCTGAAGTGCAGTGGCATTGTCATAACTCAGTCTAACCTCCTGGGCTCAAGCAATTCTCCTTTCTCAACCTCCTGAGTAGCTGGACTGCAGGCCCCTACACTCACTCCTTGTTCATTTTTCTATTTTTAGAAGAGATGGGGTCTCGTGCTTGCTCAGGCTGGTCGCAAACTGCTGAATTCAATCAGTCCTTTCACCTTGGCCTCCCAGAATGGTAGGATTACATGTAAGAGCCACCTTGTCCAGCCGCAAATTTAAGGTTTTTTTTTTGTTGTTTGTTTTTTTGAGACAGTCTCATTTTGTTGCCCCTGGGAGAATGCCATGGTGTCACAGCTCACAGCAATCTCAAACTCTTGGGCTCAAGCAATTCTCTTATCCCAGCCTCCCAAGTAACTAGGACTACAGGTGCTGGCCACAACACCCGGCTGTTGTTTTTTAGAGATGAGGTCTCCCTCTGGCTCAGGCTGGTCTTTAACTCTTGAGCTCAGGCAATCCACACGCCTCAGACTTCCAGAGTGCTAGGATTACAGGTGTGAGTCACCGCACCCGGCTGCAATTTTAACTCTTAATAACCCTAATTTCCAGTAAGAAAAAACCTATAAATAAATGACTTAATTGTTATGTATGAGGTTCAGAGCCCAGGATGAGGACAGAGCTGTGAAGAAGATTCCTGGAGAACCTGACCCCTCCCAGCATGACAAGGAGACACAGCTGGACTAGGGAGAATGGGACCATTTTGGGTTTGGATGTCTAGACCACATAATCTAAAGGCTCAAAACCAAAGACTTAAGCTCACAGACAAATCAACCCAGCATCAGAAATAACAAGAAGAAACAGTTTCATGACCTCAAAACTAGCAGAGATAGTATAAATTTGACCAGTGGAACCAGGCAAAAGAATATCTAAATTATATTTAATATTGAGAATTCTCTTTTAGATTACCAACAATTTTAAAACTAGAGAAAGAATTTAAGCTTTTTCAAGAAGGATGTGAAAAGGAGACACAAAGGAAAATTCAAAATGGATGACAAGGTAACAATCAGGTGTTTACTGCGGGATTGTTCCAGCAAACAAATCTTCACTGGATTACCGAGCCCATTAACAGATAGAACCAAACCCACTCTCCACTTTTGGGGCTTCATGAGGACAGAGGTCCTAATGAAAGAGGTCAGTGGTATGTTGGTTGTATTCCTCAAGGAGTCTTTAAAAGTCTCTTTTTGTGGGGCGGCTCCTGTGGCTCAGTGGGTAGGGCACCGGCTCCATATACTGAGGATGGCGGGTTCAAACCCAGCCCCAGCCAGCTAAAACAGCAGTGGCAACTGCAACAACAACAGCAACAAAAAGTCTCTTTTTGATCCCTTTGTGTAATAACCAGAACTAATGTTTTCTCTCAAAAGCATTTTCTACACTAACCACAAATGAAGGAAATAGGAGTTAGATGACAGATAAAAGGTGGCAGAAGGAGGGCCAGAGGCAGATGGAAGAATGAATGGCAGAGGAACCAGTCTGGGGAGATCTTTTTTTTTTTTAAGAGATAGATCATCAAGCTGTCACCCTGGGTAGAGTGCCATGGCATCACAGCTTACAGCAACCCCAACTCATGGGCTCAAGCAATTCTCCTGCCTCTGCCTCCCAAGTAGCTGGGGACTACAGGTGCCTACCAATGCCCAGCTATTTTTTTGGTTGCAGCCATCATTGTTTGGTGGGCCTGGCCTGGACTCCAACCGGCCAGCTTAGATGTATGTGGCTTGAGCCATAGACGCTGAGCCTGGAGATCTTAAACTTCTTGAAAAGGCCAAAGAAATTTCACATTTTTCTCAGCACAAACAATGCCAACAAGAAAGGAAGCAAACAAAGGGACTGGATATGTAATTTCAAAAATGGGTTCAGTAGACTGAAAAAATTTCCCAGGGGAGAAACAGGACTCAAAAGCAAAAAATCAGAAAAGCCTTTTAAAAAAAATTACAGCCTGAACAGTAGCTTTTAATAAAGCCAAGTTTTAACTGTAGAGCTTTTTAAAAAAGAAAAATCTTTTCAAATCTCCTATCAGATTTTAGCTAGGTCAAACAAATAGTTTTGCTAGATTTTGAACTTTTTTTTTTTTTCTTTTAAACCAAAGATACCTGCCAGGTGACTCAAAACCACAACCAATAAACCTTTAGCATGAGGCATTTCCAGAGAGATGCAAAGAAGCAGTCCTTGCAGGATTCAAAGCCACCTCCTAAGATAGCTAAAGGAAAAGAAGAGACTTAGGTCCTCCTTGAGACCTGGCAGCAGTCAGTAGACAAGCTACAAATGAGATCCATTTGTATCTGGCCATATTGTTTTTCCTTATGGGGTTCTCCAGTCTTTTGGTCAGCTGCCAGACAAGCAAACTCAGTAACTTGTGTGCCTCTTGACAGGCAGCAGACCAAGCCGAGTTTTCAGGACACAGAACAAGACTGGGAAACAGTAGCTGTCAATGGAAGGGGAAAGGAAAATAACACATAGATGCCCCCAAAAGTCAAGAGTCACACAGTCAACTAATCAACTAATCACACTATCACACTAATTTTTACAAAATATTTTTTCCTCCTCAGTTAAAGGGCTCCTATTTCCAAGAGAGTTAAAGGGCTTGTATTTCCAAGAGACTGGTTTCCTGACCATGAATCAAACCCAGTGGTGAAAGTGCGGAATCTTTATTAGGCCGTAAGAAAGTGGCCTTCTTTGTGAATCCTCTCAGGGATCCAGTGTAGGCAGTTTGAGTGTACAGAGGATTTTAACTTTTCTTTTCAATCTGAGTTCCGCTCTCCCTCTCCCCCTTTAAGTCTTGCCAAGGAAGTTTCTGAGGCTGTATTTTGTATTTTTTTGTAGGTACCAATAAGCTACCTGTTTAAGATGAAAGCTTCCTACGAAGTTTTCTTTTAAATATGTGTATAGGCAATTTATTTTTATTCAGTGAGCGACTCAAGCCATTATGCCTTTTTCATGGGAAGTCCCAGAAGGAACTTTCCAGGTTTAGAATACCATAGTGTAAGTGGCATTTTAAAAATGGGCACTGATCCCCCCCCAAATTTATTCCCAGAAATAGGCTAAGATAGCAAAAGACTCTTGTTGCCACATATGATTAAGGATGGTGTTTCTGAAAACAGTACCTCCAGTATTCCACAAATTTGTGGAGTGTCACCAGTCACAGACCTGTTTATCTGATACTGGTTGGCCTTCCTGGGATTGGACTTTCTCAGGACTAACCAGGCAATAAGGATGGAGACAACAAAACAAAAGTCCCTTATGGGCGGCACTTCTTATTAAGAAAATCTCCCCTGAGAGGTTTGCACATTTGGAACAAAGAGTGTGCTGCTTCATATCTTGACATGTCTTAGGTTCCCAGTTCTTTCAGACAGAGCACCAGACATGGCCTGCAAACCATGCTCGCTGGACTAAGGAAAACAAAAGAAAATGCCTCCATTTGGCCACAAGTCAGGCCAGGGGCATAAAACAAGATGAGAGGGACTCTGTGACAATGGCACAGAAAGACAAAGGGGGAAAAAAGCACTGAGAGAATACAAGATCAAACAATGTGAATATACCAGAGTTGCTGAATCTAAGACTAGGCCATATAAATGTTGTTCTCCTGTTAATCTTAAATTGGAAAGAAAATAAGAGACAGTGATTTTTACCTTCTGTTCAACCGGATTCTAAACAGAGACTGGGAATGTGACTGGGAAGAATTTCTTACCCTTCTGCTGGCTTGTGAGGTCCTGGGTTCCCTTGACTATGGCTTCCAGAAGAGCACAGGAGTTTTGATTACTATCCTGTTTACAGCTCCAGGACTGTAGGGGCCAAAGGAATACTTCTTAATCCTCTGAAGATTTGATAAAAATCAACTGACAAAAGGCAGATTAATAGCAGAAAAGACATATGAAATTTATTAATGTGTGCATGTGAGTCAAACAATATTGGTGCTTAAATACTCTTCATCCCCCAGAGGTGAGATATATGGATCTGGGAAGTAAGAGCCAGGCAGGCATGGGAAAGAGAGGGGTAAGGCTTCATGGAAAAAAATGGTTGTCTTATGCAGGTAAGTCCCCCAGGTAAACTCTTGTAGCCATACTTAAAAGATAAAAAGTCTGCCTGGTCTGCCTGACTCCCTGCCTTCTCTTCTTGGGTGGTTGATCTTTCCTGGTTATTTGCTAAGATCCACAGGAAGGGGGCTTAAGACAGTTACATTTCCTTTGGAAAACTTTCCTGGTCAGATAAGGAGATTCCAAAGAGATTCCCTTTCTGTACTATGGGATGGGGGGATAAGACAGTTTGGGGGACCTTGATGCTGGGGCAATTTCTAAGGCCTCTCAGCATGTCATAGTGCTGGTCTTTGGGGTATCACTTTCTGAGCCCCAATAATGTTATTAACCATGTGTGTAGTTAGCCTACCATATCTGCAGGTTCTAATAAAAAATCTGCAAAAAAATTAAGTTGTATACCAATGAGGGGGTGAGGGATATGCAAAAACAAATGGTCCTTGAACCACTTATTCCATGCAGCTGTAGTTACAACCTAAGAATAGGGGGAAGGGGGAAAGGGTGGAGAGGGAAGGGGGGGGTAGAGGGAGGGGGGTTGATAGGATTACACCTGCGGTGCATCTTACAAGGATATATGTAAAACTTAGTAAATGTGGAATGTACAAATATCTTAGCAAAATAACTACGAAAATGCCAGGAAGGCTATGTTAACTAGTGTGATGAAAATGTGTCAAATGGTCTATGAACCAAGTGTATGGTGCCCCACGATCATATTAATGTACACAGCTATGATTTAATAAAAACAACAACAACAACAATACAAATAAAGAAAATAGTGTGACAGCTATTCACATAGTATTTGTATTAGGTATTATAACTAATCTAGAGGTAATTTAAAAGTGTACAGGAGTGTGTGCATAGATCATATGCAAATACTATACTATTTTATACGTGTATGAAGGACTGGAACATCCATGGATTTTAGTATGTGTGAGTCCTGAAACTAGTCCCCTTAAATACCAAGGGAGGGACAGCTGTGTTTGTTTCTTCGTTGAGGAGCTTATTTTGCCTATTTTTCCTCTTCGATTTGCCCTTTTAACTTGTAGTGGCTTTTCAGTCGTCCTAGATAAAATACTTTATTTACATACGAAAGCAAATGTTTTCTCCTATCTGTTATTTATTTAACATCATTATATAGATCACCCTGGGTAGAGTGCCATGGTATCATAGCTCACAGCAACCTCAAACTCTTGGGCTCAAGCTCTTGCCTCAGTCTCCCTGTAGCTGGGACTACAGGCGCCCGCCACAATGCCCAGCTCTTTTTGTTGCTATTGTCATTGTTGTTTTAGCTGACCCAGGCCTGGTTCGAGTCCATGAGCCTCGGTTTATGTGGCCAGTGCCCTACCCACTGAGCTACGGGCGCCGCCTGAAATAGGCCAAAATTTTTCACTCTAAAAAAACAATGCAGCTATGAAGTAAGAATCAGGTATACTCAAAAATTATCCTTTAAATTCCCTTGAATTTCCTATTAAGTACAATATTCAGTTCTCTACAATAATGAGTAAGTATTCAGAATTATAATAAAGATGATATATGAAAAATGTAATTTTGCAGTGTGTTTAATTAAAAACATCAAGATGGTACTGTAAACTAATTTCTGAAAAGATAACCTGAACACTTATCATTCATCCTAGTTATTTTTGCTGCTTTTTTATGATTATGGTAATAGAAATGTAGAAGGGAAAAATGATAAGGCTGCTGGTGTTGCATAATAAATATGACAATTCGGATGAGTAAAATAGATAATTTTAATGATTTGTTTTCTTTCCCCTCAAAACACTTCCAGGGAGTTGTTAGAGCTTGATGCCACAGAAGCCTCCTGTGATTGAGGCAGTAATTGGCCTGTGTTTGACTCAAAAGGTCATTTTACAGGCTCATCTACTGGTTATTTTTCCTTATTTCTTAGAAAGGTCTCAAATCTAGTTATGATTTTCAGATTGTATACTATTGATAACATTCAGAAATTAACTCATTTTTGAACTACAACATTAATGAAGATTTTGTATTGCTGGCTTTTCCTCTTAGTCATCATTTTTATGTTCTTTTCATTTCTGCATTATTAGCGTTCCTCTAAGACTCACAATTCTTAAATCTTTTCCTTGAAACTGAAAGCAAAACCATCCCTACTGTCATGGCCTGGCTAGCTCTACAGTGCTTTTCACTTTTTTGACAAAGAGCAAGAAACCTTTCAAATTCATGCATGCTTTCATTTATTTCATACATGCCCTGACTATTTAAAGCTTAATTTCATCCATTAACTATTTAATATAAATGAAACGTTGTTGGTAGTGTTGAAGGATACTGCATCACATTTACTATCAGGATTACCATTCGCCTCCAGGTGTGTTGGGGAGACTCTCAACCTCATCAAATGGTCTTGAAATAGTAAATTACACTCCACTTCAGAGGCTGGTGGATGAAAGTGGCAGGGGAGGCAGAAAACAAAGGAGTTAATTTGTACAGTGTTTCAGTGTCCAGGAGTTAGTGATCAGCAAGATTGTTAAAATAGGCCTTTGAAGTCCTCACTGACCTCTGGATTCAGTTGTCTGTAGAACTAATCCAAAAATAGTGCTGACACCACTCGAGTCTGTGGGTGAGTGTGTTTATACTTGTGTACAACACAGGCAGGAGATGTTACGTCCTGCCTTTGAGGTCACAGGAATTTGTAGTGTTTATGGTAGGGCTTGGCAAAACTTTTTTGGTGAAAGACCAGATAGTAAGTTACTTTAGGCTTTGTGGGTCACATGCACTCTGTCACACATACTTTTTTTTTTTTTTTACAACCTTTTAAAAATGTAACAACCATTCTTAAGAACCTTATAAAACCAGGCCACAGCCTGTTGCTTTTTTTGGAAAGCAAGCCTAACCTTGAGTGCCAAACAACACTACCATAAAACAGTATTTACCCACAAAACAGTATGATCTTGGGATGCTTTGAAGCTAGTAACTTATCTAATGGTGAAATTTAAAGTGCATGGGCATTTATTTTCCCTAGAAGAACCTCATGGCTTCAATATCTTAAAAACCTGTTCTGAACGTTGGGAGAAACAAACTGGGAGAGGGGTGTATGGAACTCTGTACTGTCTGTGTAGCTTTTGTGTGAACCCAGAATTATTGGAAAATACAGCTTTATTTTAAAAATCTTGTTTTAGAAGATAGCTCTTCTGAGATTTCCTTTTATCAAGCTAGATTTTTGCTTTTGTTTTTATAAACAAATGCAGCCTAACTACCAGTCTACACATTTTTGGGCATTGACGTAAATTTTATTTATTTATTTATTTATTTTTGCAGTTTTGGCCAGGGCTGGGCTTGAACCCACCACCCCCAATATATGGGGCTGGCGCCCTACTCCTTGAGCCACAAGGGCTGCCCAAACATAAACTTTAAAGCTATCTTTTGTTGGCTTTGAATTTCTACTTCCTCTTTGGTGGGAACTTTGAAAAGTGAAGCCAAAGCCTTTTCTTGCAACATTAATAGATAAAAAGCTAAAAGTCTTGTCTCCCAGCCCTACATTTAATGCCATTTTAATCTCCCTGGAGGTCTTACCCTTCAGTTAGATTGCTACTGTAGCATTTGTTAACATAGTTGATGTTCTGTACTATTTAGATTTCTCTTTTTAAAATTTATTTTGGAATAACTTCAAAAGATTACATACATTATACTCTTTTACCCCTTAATACTTCACTGCATATTTTCAGAACAAGGATGTCTTACATAATAGACGGTCATCAAGTTTAGAAAATATAACATTATATAATACTTTACAGTATATTTTCCAGTTTTGTCAATTGTCCCAATAATGTCCTTTGTAGCATTTTTTTCCAATATGCAGTACAGTTCAGGATCTGGTTTTGGATTTAGTTATCATATAGTTATGAATAGTTCCCTAGTCATTGTTTTTTATGACATTAACATTTTTACAGAAAACAGATCAGTTATATTTATGTGTTTTGGTTCTTGACGTGTCAGAGATGATAGAGATTTCTTGTTTTTGTGGTACCACATTTATATGAAATATCAAGAATAGGTAAATTTATAAAGTCAGAAAGCAGATTAGTGGGTGCCAGGTGCTGGTAGAAGGGGAAAGTAGAATAATTTTTTAACAGACATGGTGTTCCCTTCTGAGGAGCTAGATAGAGGAGGTGATTGTACAACATTAAAAATTTTCTTTTAAAAAAAGAATTTTCTAAATACTCTGAGTTATTCACTTTAAAATGGCCTGTTTTATGTTACATGAATTTCGCTTTAATGACAAATTAGTTTAATCCTTGTGCAAGTGATTTTGCTGCCCTCCCATGTAAACACCATTGATTTCTCAGCAAATATAAATTCAATTTGAAAAAACTTATTGCATGCTTATTGCAATGATTTATAATGTTTAAAGAAAGAAATGGGCAAATTCTGAGTTTTTGTAGGAGAATTGATGAGCAGAAGAATCTATTATCATCACTAAATATTTAAGGTTTAATGTGTACTTCATTTTAAAAAATTTCTATCTATTTATGAAGAACAGAAGGACAAGAATTGTTTCATGTTTTCTAGCCAGGTTACCTGATTTGTTTATATTAGATAACAGGTTTTCAAAGACAAGAAAATTCTAGTACATTTATTTACTCATTAATTAATTAATTAATGAGAGGGTCTTGCTCTGTCACCCATGCTGGAATGCACAGTCATAGCTCACTGTAGCCTCCCAACTCTGGGGGCTCAAGCAGTTCTCTGGCCTCAGCCTCTGGAGTACCTAGGATTATAGGCATGCATCACCACCACCAGTCCAAGTACATTAAATTTAAACACTGAATATAGTAAATTAAAATTCTAGGATTAGATTAAGAATCCGGATAGTTTCTTTTCCTCTGAACGTGTATGTCCCAGGCTTTCCCTTTCATTTACTTTTTCGCCTTCAAGCTAAACTTCCACACTGGTTGAACAGAATGGAACTTTGCTGTTTGTTAAATGTAACCTTGTTTCTTAACATCTTAATTTGTTTCTCTCACAAGTGGGAGATACGTGCTTTGCCACACTTGTGTGAATAGAAGGAAGTTAAATGTTTTGCTGGGTGTATGACATACAGTAGGTGGTAAACACAAAGTAGCAGTAATTATTATCCAGGAATTTAAGAGTGTTATCAGAAAAAGCAGGTCTTCACCTTCATCTTATTTTTGCCTTTCTGCAACTGTTGCAACTTATAGAAACATAAATGTATTTTATAAAATCATTTTCATACGTGTAAGTTTTATTTTTTATAAATCTGTGTTTGAAAACAGATACCTGAAGTATCAGCATGTAGTTCTATAATGTTTCTCATCAGCATGTAGTTCTATAATGTTTCTCATCGGTGGTTTATTGCCTTTGCTTTTTCCAGGTGAAGGAAAAGATGTTATCCCGGTTAAGAGTAGTTGTCACTCCTTGTACTTTGGCATGTCGTCATTTGCACATAAAAGAGAAAGGCAAGCCACTTATGTTAAATCCAAGGACAAATAAGGTCAGTAACAATATATTTTCTTTCTTCCTGGTTAGACAATTGATAATTTTTAGATTGATCAAGTATGACTTTTTTGTAGCTTTGTGCTGAGACTGTTCAGAGGTATTTGCTTTCTCTTCAATTTTTCATGCTTCTCCACATGGCAAGAATCATGGCTGCTTTATACCTTCTAAATTTCACTCCTCACGACTTTTACTACTTAGTTCTACCTTTAAAAAACAAATTCCCAGAATAGTCCTCTGGCTAGAGCTTTTGGCCAGATGTGGGATATTTAGATTTACTCTGCTCGAATAAGGTCTTACCTTTAGCCAATCAGTTAGGCCTATAGTCAAAATTGAGAAATGAACCTTTATTTAAAATTTACTGCATCCTACCCCCACCCAGCTTTTTGGACAAAAACTATTGCACACAATTTTGCCTATGAATTAGACTAGTGCCTCAAAAGAGAAGGACTGCTAACTTTTTATTATCACTCTTGGGATAGACGTGTTGGGCAATATTGAGATTCAATCATGACTTCATCCTTTAAGCTGGGGTTCAGTGGGCAAGTAAACATAATTCTGGAAAGAGATTATGCAAGAATCTCTTGCAAGAGGATACAATGAGTTATTGTAATGTGTGAAATTTACCTTTTTGGGATAGGTGCATTCGGATTGAAAGTGTGACTTCTTTTAAAAGAACAGTCAGCCAGGCACGGTGGCTTGTGCCTGTAATACTAACATGCTGGGAGGCTGATTGGTGGATTGCTTGAACTCAGAAGTTTGAGACCAGCCGGGCAAGAGCAGGACCCCGTCTCTAAAAATAGCCAGGTGTGGCGGGTGCCTGTAGTCCCTGCTACTCGGGAGGCTGAGGCAAGAGAATCACTTGAGCCCAAGAGTTTGAGGTTGCTGTGAGCTGTGACTGCACATCACTCTACTGAGCGTGATGAAGTGAGACTCTGTCTCACAAAAAAAAAAAAAAAAAGAACAGTCATTAAAAATTTACCAGTCCCATTTGTTTCTTGCTATTAGGGAAAATAATTAAATAATATGGTAAGTATTCAGGGTTGTCACACCTACAAGGTGAAATTTGACCATTGGCCACATGGAGTACCTCATCTTTATATTCTTGGTATCTGGCACAGAATGGGAATTCAGCAAGCAATTAGTGAATTAAATGAAGCTTAATGAAGGATATTTTAATCCACTCTTGTTTTTGCCTAATATCCTCAAATCTTGCTTGCTCTTCAAAATGCAACTTATTTGAAATCCAGTTCTATTATAGACCCTTTTCACATATTATAGGCTTTTTTTTTTTTTTTTTTTTTGAGTCAGGTTTACGATGTTGCCCAGTAGAGTGCTGTGGCATCAGCTCACAGCAACCTCCAGCTCTTGGGCTTAAGCGATTGTCTTGTCTCAGCCTCCCAAGTAGCTGGGACTACAGGTGCCCGCCACAACGCCCTGCTATTTTTGGTTGCAGTTGTCATTGTTTAGCAGGTCTGGGCTGGGTTCGAACCCACCAGCTCCTGTGTATGTGGCTGGTGCTCTAGCCGCTGAGCTACAGGCACTGAGCCCACGTACTGTAGACTTAAGTGATTGCTCCCTTCCCTGAAACCTAATTGCAGTTTTTATTCTTCCTGTTTCTTTCACAAGTAAGCAATATATGTTGCTTTGCGATTCTTTTCCTGTCTTAAGCTATTAGTGAAATCATTGATGGTAGTTATATATTCATATATTTGAGGTTCCTTTTGGGCAGGGACCATTCAAGTATTTCTTTATTATCATTTACAGTACCCTGGATATAATAGACATTTGATAATTATGTTGGTTTTATGTTACTTTTTATCCTTATGAAAATTATTTATTTAATACCTACTCTGAGGACTTAGGGTTTATGAGAAACTTAGGAAGCACGTTGAGTGGCAAACGAATTTCAAGAGGGAGGGTAGTCTATGTGTAACAGTACTTTTATAAAGAAAAAATCTAACACTCTTAACTTCTGTAGTCTCTGAGGTTGAATAACATCCATATAGTTATATCTTTGAAGGACCACTTCTGGAAATCCCGTAAGCATGAGGAAGAGTTTGTTTTTGTTTAAGAAAGAACATAGACCAATTGGTGGGTTATGAACTTTTTGGAGACTTAAGAAATGTTAAATCAAGTTTGATAAAAATTGATTCAGACATTGTAGACTGAATTAATAATTTTGCACATATTTATAAATATTGTTTTTAAGAGTACATTGCAGCTATTATTAATAAATTAGCAATTTAAGGCAGTACTAAATTCTGAATCTTTTTAACTGTATATCTATACTCACTGTCTACAAAAGGCATACCTATTATTATGATTACAAAACTTTTTTAGTGGTAAAATAAATATAATGTAAAATTTACAGTCATTTAAAACTTTACAATTCAATGAGATTAAGTACATTCAGTTTTGTGCCATCACCACTATCTACTTCTAGAACTTTTTCATTATCCCAAATGAAAACCTAATACCTATTAAGCAGACACTCTCATTTCCTTCTTCCACTGCCCTCTAGCTTCTAGCAGCGTCTTTTTCTGTAGATTTGCCATTCAGGTATAAATAAGAAATTCTTTATGAAAATTAAAAAAAAATTCTTATACTTTAAAGGGTCGGATGTCATTATGCTAGGTAATGAGCAGGAGTTTAGGTGTTAATTTGAGGTTTG